>BPLR01009278.1:0-25209 GCA_021605095.1 Caerostris extrusa
CTTATATACAAGAAGATCTTATATGCAAGAATACAAGAATATATAAGGAAGATCTTATATACAAGAATATATAAGAAGATCTTATATACAAGAATATATAAGAAGATCTTATATACAAGAATATATAAGATCTTATATACAAGAATATATAAGAAGATCTTATATACAAGAATAAGAATATATAAGAAAATCTTATATACAAGAATATATAAGAAAATCTTATATACAAGAATATATAAGAAAAATCTTATATACAAGAATATATAAGAAAAAATCTTATATACAAGAATATATAAGAAAATCTTATATACAAGAATATATAAGAAAATCTTATATACAAGAATATATAAGAAAATCTTATATACAAGAATATATAAGAAAATCTTATATACAAGAATATATAAGAAAATCTTATATACAAGAATATATAAGAAAATCTTATATACAAGAATATATAAGAAAAAGAACTTATATACAAGAAAATATATACAAAAAATATATAAGACAAGAATATCTTATATACAAGAATAAGACATATACAAGAATATATACAAAAATATAAGACAAGAATAGTACAGATTTATAGAGTATAGATTGATATAAATCTGTACTATTCTTGTCTGCCTGCTTGTATTGGATGAAATTGTGGTTTTTATACGGGATCAAGATACAATCGTTTAAAATACACTTAGTCACAAAAGTAAGTATGCAGAGTGTATGTGAGGATGTCCTATGAAAAAAACAGACCTACAATAATAGAATTTTCAAATTAACGATATCTTTCGATTACAGCAAAATCGAGCTTAATAACAAAATGAAAAGTAATTAAAAAAATACAAATTTTTAATTAGTAAGATGAGCTTAACTTAAAATAGGATGCAATTTACATCATAAAAGTAAGTATGCAAACAAAAACAAAGACATTAATATTGCAAATTTTACAATTTTTCAAAAAAATTAGTAATTTGTTGGATACCCTTTGGTCTTTATAACAGCTCTCAATCTAGATGGCACTGATTTTACTAAATTTTGAGTGGCAGAAGATGGTATTTTCTGCCACTCCTCCAAAAGGGACTTTTTTTATCATTCTTAGTTTTGATTCTAATTTGACGGTCGAGATAATCCCATAAGTGTTTCATGGGTTTAAGATCAGGTGACTGCGGTGGGGTTTTAGCTGTTTTTGCACGTGATATAGCAGCCATTCCCGAACAACCCGAGCAGTATGTTTGGGATCATTATCTTGTTGGAAAGTGAAGGATCCATCGAGTCCCAATTTAGAAGCACTTTGGCTTAGATTATTCTTTTAAAATATTCAAATAGCTATATTGATTCATTATTCCGTCGATTATAACTAAATTTCCTACTCCAGTTGCTGCCATGCAACCCCAAACCATAATCGAACCACCACCGTGTTTTACAGTTCCTTTCATGTTCTTTGGTTCTAGAGCTGCATTTGCTTTCCTCCAAACTTTTTGGTGTCCATCTGACCCGTGGATATTGAATTTACTTTCATCCGAAAAAATCACGGAATTCCAAAAAATTGTGTCCTGCTTTACATTTTATTTTGCAAAATCTATTCTCTTTTTGCGATTCACTTTGCTAACAAATGGTTTTCTTCGCATATTTCGAAAATTACAAATAAAATTTGCACCAAATTTGCTCCAAAATATAGTTCATGCGTTCACTGATTGCTATGGCAAATATTGACTTTCCTTATGCTACTAAGCTCTGGTTTGTTTTTGCATAAATAAAGTGCAGATTGGTGTAGATTAGAACAGACAAACTAACAGACCTATTGATATCCCGACGTTTGGTCATATTCGTATTACTTCGATAATATGAAATACGTGTTACTGTTATTAGAAAAGATTCTTATTTTAGGATTGCGTACACGATCATTTGATTTAATATAATATACAATTTGATATAATATACAATTTGATATTTTTTTTTTGTGATCTGGATTTTGTTTGAATAAAGTTTCATTTTTGGTTTAGTTTAAAAATTCAAATTCAAAATATTTCATACTTAAACTTTAAATGCGAATTATTATGAAATAAATTTATCTGAATTGAATTTGCTTTAATCTACAATGTGTTGAATATATTTAATTTAATTTGATAGAAAATATGATAATTTTTATTGTAAATTTTACTTTAGTATTCAAAGATTTTTATTATTTGAATTTTGTTTCTTTGTAAATGTTGTGTGTTATGTTTGATTAGTTATTGTTGTACTATATATAGTGCTGAGAATAAATATGCCCCAATAAGTGTTCTCGATTTTTTTTTTTTTTTTTCATTTATTAACTGTACCACATTTTTTATAAAGATTAGTACCCATTACAATATATTTCCTTTAACATATTGATATATATCACAGTAATGATGTATTTTATTATTTCTCATGTAATTTACAAACTTAAAAATGGGTGGTGAAAGGTCCTCATAAGTGGAATAGCCCAGGGCCTCTTTTTATCTAAATTCGGCCCTGCTTGTAGGGTAAGTAATATACAACTGAAACTTGACAGTTGTGGATAAAAACAATTTTTTTAAAACATTAAGATAAAATAACTCATTCAGGGTTTTGTAGAAGTTTCTTTAAATAGTTAGACCATAAATAAAGATATATTTAAATAAACTTTAGACACATAATTATCGATATTTTAATAAAAGTTATATTTTATTTTCTTGTTCGTTTACACGACAATTCTGTGACTTATTACATTTACTATATTTTTTTCGTCCAGAAATAAGAGAATGAGACAACTGTTCTAAAAGAGTTACTTTTTGAGAGTAAGGAATGATACACTGTAATTTGCAATTCGGATTTTACCATGCAAAACCCTGATGGACAGCTCACTGTTTTGGTCGGTTCAAAATTGGAACCGAACCAGAAGCCGAACTAAAAAGTTCCCTGCTGGGAAGGGGCACGTTATAATCCATATATTACTTTCGATGGACTCAATGAAAAGATGGAAAAAAGAGGATAAGGGTGCTCCCAATTCACTCATGGTGTGCACCCTCGACAAAATTAAACCTGTGGTCTGATTTTTCAATGGTAAAGGAGCTTAGAGCATGGCCACCTGAATCCAAGTTCTTAAATAAAATTCAGAAGAACTGATAATATTTCAAATTGTTATATTCATAAAAATTAACAATATAGTATTATAAAGACATAAAAAGAAAAAAAAATTGCAAAATTTACATTACAAATTTTCTATACGTTTGTTTTCAATATTTATGCATGATCTTAATTTTATTTTAATGTTTAATAGCAGTTTCCTTTATTTAACCCTACCAGTATATCATGACTCACGTTTAGGGACAAGAAATTAACTGGATTTTATATATAATTCATTGTTTTGCACAAGAAAGAAATTTTTTTTTTATATATATAATTCATTTATATGGTAAACACTGGTCATTCAGCATCAATAATATAAGCAGCATCAACAAACTTATATTTCAATCATATGTGCCATGTCAGTACGATTGAAAACGTGTATCGAATTACGGTCCGTTGTAATGCATGATTCCTCTGCCAGAACTGCCTGCCGGCACTCTTTTGATTGAATTTTTAGGATGAAGTAACTTTGAATAAAGTCGATCTGAAAAATTGATTTGCATATCGTATGGATTAAAACCCGAAATCTCTTACAAAGTAGTCTGACTCACGAGGCAAGATGCTCATCACAAACGCCATCGAGTCTCCTCGTTTTTAAAACAGTGTCTACAACAATGCCGCCAGCAGATTGAACCTCAGGCCTAATGGTGCCAGGTGCGTACGTTACCACTGAACCACGTGTCGGGCTTACTTGCATATAAAAATGTGAAAAGACAAAACGGATGATGGATGATTTTACCAGGTAGGCTGAAAAGTTCGCAGACTAGCATAGAAAAATTCTTTTTTTTTTATAGAACATGATTTTATTATTCAATATAGTTGTCTTCGAGGGCGACACAACGATTATAGCTGTCATACGATTTTTCGATACCATTTTTATAGTACGATTTGTCTTTAGCCTCAAAATAGGCTCCAGTTTCGGCGATTATCTCTTCATCGGCGCGGAATTTCTGTCCAGCGAGGATCCCCTTGAGGTCTGAGAACAGGAGAATACGGTGGATGCGGAAGCAATACGAATTTGGCCATCGTTTTCATTGATTTGTGACACGGTGATGAAACAGTATTTTCTTCTTCAAATTAGGCCGTTTTCCCGCGATTTCGTCTTTCAAACACTCCAATAACGCTACGTAATAGTCGCTGTTTATGGTTTTTCTCTTTTTAAGATAGTCAATGAATATTATACCATGCGTATCCCAAAATATTGATGCCATAACCTTGCCAGCGGACTTTTGCGTCTTTCCACGTCTTTTTTTTTCATCACATGCAGTCCACTCGGCTGACTGCCGATTGGACTCCGGTGTGAAATGATGGAGCCATGTTTCATCCATTGTCCCATATCGACGCAAAAATTCGGGTTTATTACGATTGAACAGCTCCAAACACTGCTTAGAATCATCAATTCGTTGTTGTTTTGAATCGATTGTGAGCTCGCGTGGCACCCACTTTGAACAGAGCTTTCGCATACCCAAATATTCATTCACGATATGTCCAACACGTTCCTTTGATATCTTTAGGGTCTCAGCTATCTCAATCAACTCTCTTTACGGTTATCAGAAATAATTTTGTGTACTTTTTTGATGTTTTCGTCGGTAACAGTCTCTTTGGGGCGTCCACTGCGTGCATTGTCCTCGGTGCTCATTTCACCTCGTTTAAATTTAGCAAACTACTTCTTTACGGTTGATTTTCCTGGTGCAAAATCCGAATAATTTTTATCAAACCGAGCCTTGGCTTCAATAGTATTTTTTTCGCCAAAAAGCAATGCTTTATTAACATACAAAATTCCTTTTTATCCATTTTTTCTATCTAACAAAAGTTGCTTCACTAAAAATGCTATAACTCACATACTAATAGTGCAACTGCTGTCAAATTTATACACGTGTCTTTTGAAGGTTAGGGCTAACTAAAAATCCTATATATGGATTTAATACTAGTAGCGCCATCTATGTGTCTGCCTACGAACCTTTCAGCCCACCTATTAATTTATGAACCTGATGGTGGTCTATAATTTCTCATTCTGTCCATCTCTTGTAATGCATTAATTAAATTTAATTAATGAGTTAATATTTGAAAAAAACTGTATTAACATCAGTGTCATCCACTACAAGTTAAAAAATGTATTTGAACTTGAGTGTATGAATAATAAGCATTTTATTAACGATTGAATATTTGAACAAGATATATAAATATATATAATTATAGGTAGAGTGTGAACTAATATTAGGAATAAAAAAATGGCGATGCAAACAGCAACTAAGCAAAATGAAGGTGGCCCAAATTGGTTTTGTAATAATAGAATAATTTAAGAAATCCGCAGCTGTTTTATACTTGAAACCTAAACTTTTAAAACCATCTGCGACACTTGCTTACAGTTTCATCTCGTGCAAAAACATCTGGAAAAACAAAATAATCGTATTGGATATGAAAAAAAAAAAATATTAAGTGAACTTTTCTAGCAATATTCGCAGCTGCCTTTTCGCTGATGTTACTGGTATTCTTGTTCAAAATAAAAGGATCAATTATATTGCTTCTGTGCTTCAAAATTATATGTATCTTCTTAAAAATTGGCTAACTAACTGGCGTATCAAACTCAATGTTAATAAAACTGAAGCTGTTCTCTATACTTGGAAACGTCCTAATATTTCTAATATTACTATTATTAATACTCCTATAACTTGGTCAAATGAAGCAAAATACCTTGGAGTTATACTTGAAAAGCATCTTACCTATCATTCTCACGTCAATTATATCAAAAATAAATTCAATATGGCTGTTAAAAAACTCTACCCCTTATCTCTCGCAAAAGTCATACCAACATTGATACTAAAATTCTTATCTATAGGGTCTACATGCATCCCATTATAACATATGCCAGTCCAATATGGAGATCCGCTTGCAAATCTAGAATCAAAGATATTCAAACTCTTAAAAATAAAGTATTCCGCATGGCAGTTGATGCACACTGGTTTGTCAGAAATAAAGATATTCTCGTTGCTCTGGAAATTTCTTCAATCAAAATTTTATTCACAAGCTCGCAACTCATTTTTATAATAATATTCCTAATACTCTGCTCAAACGCCTTCCTGATTATGACATTACTCTTCCCATCAATAATAAGCGTCCACGTACTTCACTGAGAATTTTAACTAAATAATATTTTTATCAGCTCTCTCTCTGTTATTTTATTTATCCTATATTTGTTTTTAAATTCTAATTTTTTTCCTTTTATATATACTGAGCAAGCCATATTTCTCTTACAATATCATATCATCTGTAATGATCCAGATAGAAGTGCATGGCAGCTAACGCTGCCAATATATTCGTTAAAGTCAAACTGTTTTTTATTCACAGCTGCACTACCTAAACTTTCGAGTCCAAAGTCTGCGAGGCCTTGCAGATTTTTTTGAGTGTTTACTATTTTGAACAATTTATTATGCTCAAAATTTTCTCTTTGATAATGGATAATTTAACACTGAAGCTATTAAATATACAAAAGGTTTAAATATGAAATAAATATGCAGTAAATTTCAAGAAAATTTTCGTAGTTTTCCCTTCTCTGTGCCCCTTTTTCTAATATGTAATGCAAATATAGACAGTCACTTCACTCTTAAGAAGACATTCAAAGAATGCAATTGCCTCTTATTAATATATAAATAATTTCTTTCTCAAAATTATAAGCTAATCGATAAACTCCAACATGAATTTCTAATAATAGATTTGTAAACATGAATTTTCTATAGTTTAAAATATACTTAATAATTTTTTTACGATAAATTATGTTCGTATTAAAAAAGAGAATAATAATTTTCTTTAATCTCTTAGCCAGCTTTATATTCAATCAAAAATGTGGAGACACGATGGCGATTGTGATAATACGTGTAAAATCACATCGCATCAATAGTCAGGCTGCCTTGTGGAAGTTTTCAGGTTTTCGCCCATACGGAAAGCAAATGAGGGGCAGTTATCTTTAAAAGTGATTCCAAAAAGCACTGTACGGTTTTTTTTTTTTGTGGTGTACATAAGTGGTATGCGAGGCTCACCGGTGTTCAACAACAATAACAATAAAAAAACAGAAAAGAATGTATGATTTTTTTTTTCTCTTAAAAGAGTTTTTTATATATGCTTCCTTTGCAGAATTTAATAAATAAAAAATTATTATAAAAATCTCAGCCCCATCCTTGAAAAAAAAAAAAAAAAATTGAAATGAATATTTATCTGGTTAGTTGTTATCACAATACTTTCAAATTTGTTTCATTTACTTTCAGTATTTTAATATGTTTTGAAAAAAAAAAAAAAAAAAATTTTATCTAGTGCCCCCTCCCTGCCCCATAATAGAAGCGTTTAAAATTATTAGATTAATCTTGAAACCATGAATTACTATAAATAAAGATAACATTAATATAAGCTATGTTCCATCAATTTTTATAGTTGAAGTCCTAGTTGTAAAAGTACAATCAAAAATCAGGGTAAAATCATTCCGCAATCAGGTAAACCCTTTTCAAAATGAATGAAGTTTATCTTGAAAATTTGCTATAATTTTAATGCTTTTAATTGGAATTGCGTGTAAAATTAAATTAATTAAAATAACAAGAGTGTTAATCAATGGAATTAATTCATTGAATTTCAATTTCAAAGTAAACATAAAATTATTTTTATTGTTGGTAATTTATATTTATTAGACAAGTATATAATTATTATTATTATTATGAATTTATTTAAGAATATTCATTGCAAGATAAATTTAATTTGTAATATAAATAATTTAAAATTTGAAAATAATCTTGTTATTTATTATATTCGTTACAGGATTATTTAATTTTAATTTGACATTACTGTTGCCTCATTTTCAGGAAAGCTTTTCATTAAAAATACAAAATTCATATTCTAAGTTCGTTTTATTTTATATATCAATTATAGTTTCATTTTATATAATCAATTATGTATCAATTATCTGAGTTTTTTTTAATATTTTAACCAAGCACTTCTTGGATTAAAAGTGAAAACTAACATAATAAAATACACATTTCAAAAAGGAGCTTCCTCTTCAGTAATAAAATTTTTTTTAATCATTCATTCAATTTTAACCCATTGTGAAATTCATAAAATTAAGAAACCCTGAAGAAATAATCTTCAGAAAACTTATTGCTTTAAAATTTCGTTAATTTTAAATCAGACCATGCATGATGCTGCTGGCAAATAGTCAACTTCGAATAACTAACCAGAAGTCCTGCTAGTTTAGGATTATTTGAGTTAACAAAGTCATTGTTTAGTGTTCGAATAGTAGAGTATTTGTTGGAACACTGTTAGCCTGAAGTCTGAAGTTTGAAACAGCCAGTCAGCTAAGTTTCCGTAGGCTGGGTCGCTGTATTCTGTTTCCTCTGCGCAAGTCTGTAGTAAACCTGGCGATTTCTCCTGTTGCATCTTGTCAGCAGAACATTTCGTTTCCCAGTAGGGCTTTTTGGCTTCTTTCTTCAGGCGCTTTTCTTTAGCTCTTCGGTTTTGAAACCAGACCTGGAATACGTAAATTAAATTGCCTCGTCATACTTACGATCAAGTTTACATCATTTAAATTTTTATTTAAAACATGTCATTTGATTAGTTACTGGCTCATTTTTTTTAAAATCCCCTTTTCTGTAAAGTAGCTTTTTGTTCTTGTAAAGTACTTTTTGTCCCCAATTCGGAATATATATACACTGAATACTTTATGATAGGAGTATTACTTTGGTATAACAATTTTGGACAAATTGAATTTGAATTCAGCTGCCAATTTCTCCACATGTAACATCTGAATCTGAAGGAATGGTACCATGCATCACCTCCTTGAATCGAATGGAGAAATTTTCCAATCAACAAATCCATATCCAAACTTCCATATCCGACTCCAAACAAATCCATATCCGACTCCATATCGGATGTGAACTTTAAAAACTTTCTATTCAATTTATTTGTCAAGTTTTGAATTCAGCTGCCTCTGCTTAGAAACTCAATGCATGAATGACAAGGCCCATTGTAAAGTACAGAACAAGAGACATGTGGCAAATGTGCTTACCTGAACGACTCTCATGTCGAGACCGGTCTCAGCTGACAGCTGTTCTCGGACGTGCCGACTGGGCTTGCAGCTCCTCTGGTAGGCTGACTTCAGGGCTTCCAGTTGAGCGGACGTTATTGTCGTCCGCGGGCGTTTATTATTGGAGCCTGCTCTGCAAGAAGGGCACTCGTTTTCAATCGAGGAATGCATCAATTCTTTGGCATACTATATGTTTCTCATTAAGATATGTTTACTCAGTTGGAAGAACATTTCTTATAGTATAGTTTAATGCAAAAGATGCTGATAAGAAAAGGAAGATAATTCTCCCCTTTTTTTTTTAAAGCTTTTTTTTTTTTTTTTTTCATGAATTTTTCTCAGAAATTCCGAAAATATTCCCGAATAGGTGACTCTTTCTGATTTTTTACTACAAAAGGGTTGTATGACTTAACTTGGTTTCTCCTCAACACCTTAATTATGAACGAGCATTCTCAAGTGACGACATTATGATCTTCCTACTTTCAAATTCTACGAGGAAATTTCTGACAACAAATTTAAGATGCTCAAAATTATCATAGATTTGGGAATTGATCTATAGCACTTGTCGAGTTTAAAACCGAGTTAGTTTTAACTACGTCTTTTAGCACTCTTTTCTAAGTATATATTTGTGTTACAAATCGATGAAGCTTTTTATCTGTGACGCATTTTTTTATTTTATAGCGACTTAAATGCTAGTTAAGTTTACTGTAAAACTGATGACTTTATTACGAAACTTCCCTTGGGTACGTTAACAATGTATTCCTAAAGAAGAAAACACATTTATCTAAAATATTTTTTAATCGATACTAATTTATAAAGTTCTAAATTAAGAAATAAAAGTTAAGAAATTATTGAAGTTTACACTTTTCTGTCATTTCAAGCAAAGTTATAGATAAAATGCCTGAAGAGGGAAGGCAGTATTATAAAAGTGTAGAATGTTGTAAAAATGCATAGATAGACAGCGAATGCATGAACAAATAGGTTATTTTAATTTCAAAAGTTAAGGTAATTCAGTCATCAAATATGTTGAACAATCAGTAGGAAGTAAGACCACATTTTGGTTTGTTTTTTTTTATCCTCCGAGGTACAGCCGTGGTAATTGCCTGTTCAGCATATGAATTGTGTCCTTAACAATGGATGACCATTTGCTCTTAAACGAACACATACACAAAAAAATGAGACATAAAGATAAATATTGTTAATTTGCATTATCATTGAATGGACAAAATGCTTCTTTGCTTGAATGTTTCAAATAAATACTCAACTTTATGACCATCTACACGCTTAGAGTACCATTGCTTAAAGAATTTATTAAAGTCCAAACTCTTAAATCAAGACAAAAATTAATCATCATACAACTCTCATCAGACTGATCATATTGAATGGCAGTAAATACTGCTATGAACAAAAGAAAATGAAGACATACTTTTAATTTTTGAAAAAAAGAAATACTTCGAAAGTTTTGGACCAATTAAAGAGAATGATAGATGGAGAATTTTATTTAACTCTGAAATCTATAGAAAAAGAGTCATATCAAATCTTTTCGCATCAAATGGCTTAGGAATATTTTTAGATGTGATAATATGAACCCTGTCAAAAAGATGTAGGTAGAGGGTATAGGTGGAAAAGGTGGTAAATGTAGATAAAAAGAGGGTAAATGTAGAGGGTTCCAGGAAAAGAGGTAGACCTTGCACAAGAAAGATAGACCGCGCATAGGCAAATCTCAAAATATTAAAAATCAATCGTTGGCGGATTTGTGGCGTCTGAACAGATCTGTTGCAGGAAGATTGTTGAGATGGCTTTCACCTGTAACAGGCTGTAGTACAAGTAAAGAAGTAGTAATTTCAGAGTTAAAAACGTATGTTAACTGAGTACAAGTGACGAAAAGAAGCTTCCATATTTTTCCTTTTAAACTAGTTAAAATATTAGTAATAATTAGAAGTTGTACCCATAATATTAATCATTTGTTAATATTCATTTTATTGTTTATTATTGATTTATATAATTAATGTTGAAGTTAAACTTTATTTTTTTCCTTATGCAGCTGGCAAACACTTAGACTGTCTTGATGCTTTAAGGCAAGCGCTGCACAGACGTTATTCACTTTGCATTACCCAGAAGACGCGCGCAACTTGAAGATAAGCCACGGACGCGGAGTAACAATGCCTCCGCAACGCTATACGATCCTATTAGACCGGCACCTACGGTTTAACGTGGATTCCGAACCACTCCAAACATTCACGGCACCGCCGGGACTCGAACCCGAAACCTGTGGTACCGAGTGCCAGAGTTTAGCCATTCGGCCATTCAGGCCCGTAGTTAAACTTTATATAAGCGGATATTTCAAGTTATAGTAGAAATGTTAAGAATAAACTTTTGTTGCATGCTGATTTGTAATGTGAATGTACATATAATAAAAATATTTAATGAAGTATGAGCATTGCTGTAGGAACTAGAGTAATAAATAATATTATTGCTCCAATGCAGTGCTCAACTGGAACAACCATTTTCTGTACACAAGTGGTAAAATTCTCATTTTTATAATTCTCTAGTAAATAAAGCTTTTTGATGTGAAGTACATTTCCGTCGTCTCTGAATTTTAAAGTTTCTTTTCGAACAAGTTTACGTTTTTAAGAACCTTCCAGACGAGATCACAAGTCTAGTCGAGTCACCCCGAGGTTTGTTGCTCTACGGTCAATTTTATACAAACTTTGGGCTCATTAGACCGGGACCAACAGTTTAAAATGGATTCCGAATCACTCACAAACATGCATGCCACCGCCGGAATTCGAACCTGAAGAGAGCTAGAAAATCGGCCATCAGGCCGCAATCACCCGGAGGCGATATCGCTTCAATCGTTTTCGTCTGACCGCGAATAACCACCACGCCATACCTCGCTGAGCAAATCCTGTTATGTGTGTAAAAAACCGGACTCTTGCCAGAGGGAAGTCGAAGTACATGATTTTCATGTAGGGTTTTTTCATATCGGTTTTAAATGAGTTTACGGATGGAATTCATTGATTCGTTCAATTCACGGGTTTGTGCTGTGTAAACGGGGCTTTTCTTCCAAATTTATCCATTAATTGATGCGTTATCATATCCGAGATTTCTACAAACAACAATTCACTTTTAAATTATTTGTTTCATTAATAAAAACAAACTTGGTGTTTTTTTTTTAAATGAGGTCATCATTTCGGAATTTTGTATAAAAACGAAGGACTCAAAAAATATTTCAATGGGACAATAATTACAAAAAAAAAAAAAAAAGGAAAAAAAAAAAGATGTTAGGCCACTAATGATACTGATAAAGGAGTACGCCTTAAAGATAATTTTCCGTCGAAGAGATAAGAATGATAGAAGCTTACCGTTGTCTACAACAGCTGTCGCTATAGTACTGTAGTAATCTGCTTGGCAGATAAGCTTCTGATCCTCCATCAGAAAGAAGTAGTCGCCGGTGACTAGTTCTCTGTTGCATAAGAAGCATGTGAAGCACTGCATGTGGAAGACGAGATCACCGGCTCGACGGACTGTCTCGAGCGGTATAATTCCTTTGCTGCATCCAGCGCATCGAGTTCCGTATTTCCTGTTAAAATAATTCATTTTTTCAATTCCAACTATTAGTTGACACTCTCCCTATATGCATTTATATATCTTGTTCCAATTTTCAACCGTTCATAAAATACTTTTTATTCCTCCACTCAAGTTCAAATACATTTTTTTTTTAACTTGTAGGGGATGACACTTGACGTTAATGCTAAGTCTTTCAAATATTAATTCATTCATTAAATTAATTTTAGTTTTATATGGGAGAGAAAAATTTCTCTTATATAAGAAGATATTGAGCAGGATATAAATTTAGGAATAAATACCGTCAGTGACGAAGCGTGTAGATCGCTGGAAAAATTTTCTTTTTCAGATTCTTTTTTCATTCTAGGTTCTAGTTTGAGTCAAGGAGAGAACAAAATGGAAAATGAAACATGTGAATAAATGAGTGAGAGAGATGGAAAGTGTGTATGTGAAAGGAGAGAGAATTTTTCTAACTTAAAAAATGAATTAAAAATTATTTATAAATGACTTTCTGCAATATAATGAAAAAAAAAGTAGGAATTGACTTTAAATTTTTTTTTATATTACTTGTATTAACTAATAATATTAAACATGGATTTAAATAGTCTTCACACAGTTATTGCACTACGAAACACAATGTTACTATTGAAATAAAAAAAAAAAAAGTCTTATTATCTTATTGCACTTGAATCATCAATAAAAATAATTTATCAATGAATACATTTCTTAAAACATAGATTTAATTTTAATGTATGATACTTTTTTTTGTATGATCCATTATAAAATTTTTTTTTTTTTTACAATTTTGGTAAACATCTATACTTGTTTTTTATTACAAAATGCAATATTAAGTACAGCTATTTCATAAGAGAGTATTAAGGATTTGCTTATAAGAAATCCACAATCAAGTTCTTTACGTTAACTAAATAAAAAAAAAAATTGTTTTTCTACGGAGTAATAAAACATAGGAAAAATATTCGTACATTTTCAGCTAAAGGAGTGAATTATAAATTAAAAAATATTATTAAAATAATATAAATATAAATGTACGTGGTGGCGGTGGTGATAGCGTCGTGGTGGCAATGCTAAACCCCATTGTCTGTAATATGTTAGATCAAGTAATTATTTTTTTAATAATTTAATAATTTAATTATTTTTTAAGGAATTGTGTTTGATAAAATATAAACACAAGCATCGTGATGCTGGTACCTAACCCCTAGCCTAGCCGGTCTGGAAGAGTAATTTTTAATTCTTGGTTCGTGACGCTCTTGTCCCTTGCCATCAGAAAATGGGGAAAAAATGAAATCAACATTGTATGAAGCATATATTTTATAATATATATGTAATAAACCATTGTTTAAAAAAAATGCGTAATCTCATGAGCTAAAAATTGAATAAAACTGACTTAATACTTAGAACATTTTTAAATAATAATAATAATAATGAATAAATAAATAGAAAGGGAAAAAAACATTATTAATGAAAAAGTTTATTTTTAACTAAATTTTAAAGGTAATTTGGAAAAAGTTTAAAAAAGGCAATTGTCCAAGTCCCCCCCACACGTTTTCCTTTGACATAACCTTTTCAAAATCACTGATTTAAAATTAGATCAGTTGATAATCTAATTATTATTTTTTGTAATACAATTTAATTATAAATATATGCACGAACATCGTAGAAAGGTAGCTAAACCCTGGGATCTAGAACATGTTAGACAATATCCAACAGACTCTAAGTAAATCCATGGTAAAATGAGAAAAAAAAAAAAAAAAGGCAACTTGAGTTGGACTGAAGGACCATCAAGCTGATAAAAGATCTTGAATTGATGACTCGTGACCCAAGGAATCAAATACAGCAGAGCTTGCAGTATGATTCAGATACGAATTCGTTGTCGATGTCACTTGCAGTCACTGCTATCAGAAACGAGAATACACGACTATAACTGTAACAACGCTTGTAAGCGTCTCGCATCGACAGTCCGGTTGCTTGATACAAATTTTCAAGGTTTTCTCCCTTAAATGCTAGGTGGTTCTTCAGTTGTCTTCCTGGAAGACAAGGCTGCATGATGGCCGATTGGCTAACGCTCTGGCTTTTTGGTACCACAGGCTTCAAGTTCCAATCCTAGAGGTGGCATGGATGTTTGTGAGTGGTTCAGAATTCACGTTAAACTGCAGTCTGCAGTCTAATTAGCCCAGAGTGTGCACAAAATAACCGCGACAAACCAAACCAAATCCTGGAAGACAATTTTCGACCTCTTTGGCAGTCGAGAGCTATTAGAAGTACACCAATAGCGGCAAAAAAATTGAGTTTGATTTTATGATGGTAACACTTCGGTGTGTGCCCGCTTCATTTCCTAGAAGGGTATGAAAAAAAAAAATAAGGAAAACTGCTTAAAATTAGCTGGTCATGTAAAACTGAAAAAGCCCAATCGGGAAGTATGTTGATGTGTGATCCGTTACCTTTGTCTGCAGCTAGTACTCTCGTAATAATGATGGAATACCAGCAGCGCATGTCTATAATGTTTTTGCTCACTACAGTCGAATATCAGGAAACACTAGAATGAAATGCTAAATGAAACTATTCATTTTACACACATTTATATGAAGTGTAGTAATTATGGTAGCATTTTGGTTATTATTGTTTTTCTAAGGTTTAGGAATGTCAAATTACAAATTTTGAAATGCGCAATTTACTTAAAAGTGATTAGAAAAATTTATTAATAATGCATTCTATTATCAATAAAATTTATTAATAATCATAGTGCAAAATATCTAATTTTCCAAGTAAAGTTTCTACTTAAAAGGATATTTCTTTTGAGGAGTAAATTATAAATTAAACTAATTAGGATTAAAGATTAAAGCATTAGGAGTAAATCTATAAATAAGTGATTCACCTTATAATAGAGTCCTCCTATTAACTACTATAGCATTATGATAATTATTACATCTAGGTTTAAGGCCAGATATCGGGAAATTATTACCAACTCAATCAGAGAGAAGACTTGGTGTTTCTTAATGGATAATCTCATTCTATGTGATTTGCCCAGGTACGTAGGGGTAGCCAATTTCAGAACAATAATTGAGCATGATTATCTTGGGAAACACCTTCACAGATTTGGACCGGAAGACTCTCCGACTTGCCCACTTTGCTTGACTATTTGTGACATGAGTAGTAAAACTCGAACTACTGTCTAATTGATGTAGTAGCTGTAATTACTGCAAAAGATTTTAATTATTTTATGTGTGTTTCTGAACTGTATTTGGCTGCCCGTCATAGATTGTTGACAGTCATGTCTAGGTCTGACGTAAGTTAAAAAAAACAATCTTATAATAGTGTTTAATCATATAATATTTAAGCAAGAACAGCGCGGCAAAGTATTACACTTGCTATTGTCACTTACCTGTAAAAATGTTCTTGACAAAAATTGAGTGAATCCTTGTTGTAGCATTTAACAGTCAAAGGTATTTCACACTCCGAACATCGCAAACAACCAGCATGCCAAAGTTGGTCTTTGAGTTTCATCATAACTCGATCCAATAAAGGATTTTGACACCCGGCGCAACGTATTACTAGTTCCCCTGCATAAAATGTGCACATAGAAACATTTTTAAATTTTATAAATACAAATACAAAAAAGGAAAATTTTAATTTCTAATTATTATTAAATAATTACTATCGACTTCTCTCAAACACTCTGTTATTACAATAGGCTTTATGGTCACGAGCCGATGTCAGCATGAATTTTGTATTTATTGCATTATATTATTATTATTTTGTAGAAGATTTGTGGGCCTTTCCATCCCTTTATGTGTGCTACGAACAGCTCACCGACGGGCGATAAGCAGGAGTGGGGAGTTTATCAAAAACATTTTCGGCTATTGGGTCGGAATTTTTCTATCCTCTCCCAACTCTTTACAGTAATTTTATGAACTACGTTCTTTGCTAATGGATACAGAAAATTTTGTGAAATAAATTTGATAATTTTTATTGAACTCATTTATCTCTTAAAAAGTTGTTTCATTAATAAAGTATTTTTTACAATTTTAAAAGTGTAGTATTTGCACTCACAAATACTACACTTGCATTTGTAAGCAAATTTAGATTACATAAATGTCTTAATTCTTGTCTCTCTAAATTTGCTTACATATCCTACTAAATCCTAGGAATGCCAAATTAACAAGTATTAAAGTATTTTAGAAATGCCAAATTAACAAGTATTAAAGTATTTTAGAATTAAGAAATACCAAATTAACAAGTATTAAAGTATTTTTTAGAATTAAGAAATACCAAATTAATATGTATTAAAGTATTTAAACAAGCAAGAGACAATGGTACATTACACTCACATAAAGGGGCTCTATTTGTAATACATTAAATCTTATTTGCTCTTATTAATAGAATAGCTTCTACAAGATTTTCTTTCATTGTTCATCCAAGATAGTTTTTTATAAGCCTCAATGCTGAGAAAATGGTTACCAATAATGGTTAAATTTAAAATATACTTTGGTTTGCTGGTATTTCAGCCGCTGTCTTTGCTGCTGGTTGTATTACTGAAGAATGCAATTGAATTGTCACCTTAACACTTTATTTTAATATTAATTCTCAGAATTAGGAGAAAATAAAGATTATTTTTATAAAAGAGTCGGGAGTCCGATTTTTACTACTACTGGCGGACTACTACTGTCAATCGGATTACTGACTCCAACTCAGCAGCTATAGTGATGAGGGGAGGAGCTTTTAGGGAAAACTGCCAGTATTTGCTGTCGTATGGGAGAAAATCCAGAAAACTACCACTAGGATGCTTAACTATCGACCGAGATGTTTTATATGCGTTGCCCCAATTGTCATCGAGCCTCCTCGTTTCAGAAAATAATGATTGCAATGGATGTCGCTGGCGGATTTAAAACCTGATCGCTAGCTGCGGACCTTGCCTAAGGGCCAAGAGTTATATTTACATTGTAATTAATTTATTGAAAAACTTTTATTGCATGAGGAAAAAAAAATCGATCGATTCTTTTGAAATTGATTTTTTTCAGTATTAAGACATATTTTCATTTTTATTACATCACACTAATTACATAAGCGCATCGCTATGCTAAGCAAAATAAATATAATACATCCTTTTCATTCAATTGCGAATTGTTTGAAACCCTCTTCCATTTAAGAAGAAGTCTGTTATTCAAAATAAACTTTTTTCAAACAGAAAATGACTAATCCTCCTTCAAAAGTATACAGAGGAACACCAATAGAGGAAAAAACAATTCGATACAATATCAGTAGATTAATTTAAAAAATACTAATTCAAATAAAATGCTGCATGTTCAGTTTTATCTTAGAATACGAAAAATAAAATCAACTCAAATTGTGCTGGGGCCTGATGGCCGAGTGACTGGCGTTCGATGTCACAGGTTTCGTGTCCGAATCTCGGTCATGCCCTGGATGTTTATAATGATCGGAATCCACTTTAATTAGTAGGTCCGGGTCTAAGACGACTGGTGGACGTAGGGTTAACAATTCCAATCCGTAAAAAGAAAACATCTCCTGTCTCGAAATCTGCCAGTAGGCAGACAGCCTTGGCAGGCAGCCTAGGCAGCCACCATGGGGCTGTTGCGCTACTGATGAGGATGGAAATTGGATTAACTCCTTGTTTATAGGTATGTCAAACAAAATAAATGTAGTTCATTATTTTCATTTAATAAGGAATCTTTTTAAAATACAACTCTATTTTAGAAGAATATTACCTGCCATTTAAATAAATTTTTATGAGCATGTTGAGTAAATGATTAATCTTAACTCAAAAATTGACAGAACTCCAATATATTGTTAAGAGAACTCAAACAAAAATTTGTTTCAAATTTTGATCTAAACGAAATAAAAAGTTTAAAATGTTAGGTGTTCAGTTTTATCTTAGAATACGAAAAATAAAAGTCAATGTACATTGCATTAACCTGCTGTACATCATTATGTCAAACAAAATAAATCTCATTATTTTCATTCAATAATGAATCTTTCGAATACAATTCTATGTCAGAGGGGGTATTATCTGTTATTTGAAATAAATTTTTAGGAGCATGTTGAGTAAATGATTAATCTTAACTCAAAAATCGACAGGAGCTCCAAAATATTGTTAAGAGAATTCAAACGAAAATTTGTTTTAATTTCTAATTTTGATCTAAGCGAAGTAAGAATCTAAAATGTAAGTTGCTCAGTTTTATTTCAGAATTCGAGAAATAAAGGGAGCTTAAATTGCACTAACCTTTGTGAAGCATATGATTTTCAGTGAGAAGATCGAGGAAATCTTCCCGCAACATCCATGGTTTTCCGGAAAAACTCTCAGATCTGATCTCAAGTATTGAATGATTTCGGGAGCTTCTGGTCTTAAATCGATGTTAAGCCCCGCCCTCTAAAACTCCTGTCCAATACCACTCCAGTGCGCTTTCTCACACTTTTAATCACAAATCCAAACACCATTTCTTTTCCCTATTAAATTTACATTTAGTCTTTCTTTTCTCATTATACTTTCTTGGCTGACAATATCGTTAAACTTCTCACATTTTTTGAGTTGTTGAGATGAAATGTACTTTTAAATTATATTTACATTAAAAACAGCACATCTATTTGCTTATCATATTAAACAAATATATAAACTCATGTTTGTGAAAATTGCAACACCATGAAGGAATCGTCATAATTGAATGAAATTTAATATACAGTTGAGTGGTAGTGGTACAAATAAATGTTTAAATGTTCAAAGCAAGCAAACAATAACAAGAGATCGGAATCAGTATTTTGTGTAGCCATCACGCGCCGCCGACGTGGCATGGAGTCAAACAAATTTTGAATGTCTGCCTGAGGAAGAGCATTCCATATTGTTTGTATGCGCACCCAAAGTTCGTGTGCAGAAGCAACAGGACGAGGATCACGAGCGAGAAGCCGACCAACGAGATCCCACATGTTCGATTGGCGACATATCCGGGGAATACGCAAGCCAAGGAAGAAGCTGTACCTGCCGCGTTGCAAAGAAGGATTGAACAGTCTAGCGATATGAGGGCGGGCATTGTCCTGTTGAAATACAGCGCCTGGCAAGCTTTGAAGGAAGGAAACAGATCGGGGCTGTAGAACTTCACTGATGTACCGGTTGCTGTTCAGATTGCCCACAATTCTTAGCAATTGAGATCGTCATGATAGGCTATGGCACCCCAGACCATAACTCCGGGTGTTCGTCCACTGTAGCGTTCGATAATGCACTCCGGAAGGTGGCGTTCACCGGCATAGCGGCGTCGACACGAATGCGGCCATCATGGTACCACAAAGTAAAGCGGGACTCGTCAGAAAACACGACCTGCTGCCAATCAGCACGCTAGTCTCTATGCTGAGCGGCCCATTGTAGCCGCAGGCGGCGATGGTTTAGCGTGAGAGGGATCCTGTATAAAGGAGTCCTTGCGCGCAGTCCACGCTGCAGCAGACGTCTACGAATTCATGAAGCCCGCAATGAAACACCTGTAGCTATTGACCACTGTGCTGCCAATTGTCTAGAGGAAGCTGTACGGTCTGTTAGCGCTATGTGGACCAGGTGTCCATCATCGGAGCTGACGTCACATTTCGGGGTCCACTCCCGGATTTCCGAGTTGTCCGACACTTGTCCATCCACTGCTTCCAAAGACGCATCACTGTGCTGCTGTTACGCTGCACACGAGTGGCTACTGCACGATAAGACAATCCAGCTTCACGAAGGCCGATGATTCTCCCCGTTCAAACTCTGTAAGTTGTTCAAATCTCGCTCTTTTTCGTCGAAGAGGCATAAGTAACGATTGAGCTAACGTTTACCACTAGCAGATAACCACCGATAACCATACACGCCTCGCTACAGCTGTCTATTTATTCGGATCCCTCCGCCGTTCAGAGGGCTCTGCTCAGCATACGCATGCACTACGGATTTGAAATTCTAATCATTTGCATATCATGCGCTAATTTGCATTTCTGAAAATTTCAGCTCACTCGCGTAAGTCCTTCATGGTGTTGCAATTTTCACAAACATGAGTTTATATATATATAATTTTTTTGGTGTTCTACATATAAAATGTTTACAGGAATCGATTAGTTTTTTCTAACATTGGTACATTTAAAATATTGTATAAACTGGAGTGATACAACGAGGTCTGATGGCCGAGTAACTGGTGCTCAGTGCCAAAGGCTTCGGGTTTGGTTCGAGTCCCGGCAGGTGCCATAGGTGTTTGTAGTGGTTCGGATTCTTCTTTAAACCGTAGGTCCGGTTTAATATGAATGCTGGGAGTAAGGCTGATAATTCTACCTCTTAAAAAAGAAAACATTTGTCTCCCAATCTGCCAATAAGCAGACAATAAGCAGATCATTTTGCGCCAATCATTTTTTTTTTTATTTAACCTACGCCGGACCTAGGTGTGACTGCCAACAGTCAGCCCAATAAAGTTCAGAGACACATATAAAATAATTAAAATCTCTTGCAGTATTTACATCTACTACGTCAATTAGTCCAAGACAGTAGTTCAAGTGTTTACCACTCATGTCAGAATTAGTGAAGCAAAGTGGGCAAGTCGGAGAGTTTGCCAGTCCAAATCTGTGAAGGTATTTCCCAAGATAATCATGCCCAGTTATTATTCTGAAATTGGCTGTCCCTTCGTTCCTGGGCAATAAAGATTGAGATTGATACAAAAATAGCCGAATTAATATTTCACTTTGGAGACATTGTATATTTTCATAAAAATATTTTTTATGCATTATATTTTGAAAGATTTTTTTAAGATTAATAATGTTTAATCCTATTTGTTATATAAAACATTTTAAAGCAGCGATTATAAAATGTTATTCTGTTTCTATCCGTTTCTCCTTATTAAAAACTATCATACTTAATCAAATCTTTTTTTATACTTTCTCTATAACATTCCTTGAAATTATTTTAGTAGCATCTTTATCACGAATTTTTTTTTATTGTTGTTATTGTTGATAATCACAAAAACGAATATAATTTAGTCATATATTATTATTTTTATAAGCAAACGTATTTCACAAGTATAAAAATATTTAATAGTTTTATCATTTATGATTTTTTTTTTATTTTCGCTATAGTTTTGCATCTATAAGATATCAACTTTTCATACGATAATTTGGCAACGACCTATTTTTTGAATTTATTAAACGTCATATTTGATTGTTGATATTGAATAAAATGATTCGCATTGCAAATAATTGATATCTTCCTTATCATTCACCTTCCAGCAAATGATGTATTGCCATGAACAGACATTCAATTTTTAACTACAAAATATTTTAACTCATTTTTGCTGAAGTTATTAATCTTAAATGTCACAGCACTTGCACATAATTTTGTTCAAATTCATCGCCGCAAAATATATCTAATCAAGATTACTCCTGGAATAAAGAGCAATCAAAATCCATATAATTCTACTTGGAATTTAAAGCAATTCGTCTGATTTATTCATTAATTGTTAAAAGATGGATTTTAGTCAAAAATATTCAAATAATATACATGAATTTAAATATAGCAGGTTAAACATATAAAATTAATATCAAATATTAATAAATAAAAAATTGTTAAAAGTTTATTTTTATGTTTAGTTATAACATTTTTATTCAAAATATGTATTTTTGTAATAATAATTTTTGTAATCAAAATATGTATAATGTAATAATTTGTTGTTTCTTATTCCATTTTGTCGACAGTAACATCTAGACTAAACCCAACAACATATGCGGTCTCATGGAAGCAGGGAAAGTGGTGGCGGGCACCTTTTGTTGTGAGAGAGCACCCGCAAAGTAGAAGTCTGCCTTGCCTCCGTGAAGTCGAGTTTTTGCGAAGTAGCGTTGTCAGCCCTACGCCCAACGCTCTGCTGTCATGTTAGACCTCTTTGGCATAAAGTGAATTCCGAACCACTACAAACATCCATGGCAAAGCCGGGACTCGAACCCGAAACACGTGGCACCGAGCCCAGAGGCTAGTCGCATGGCCATCAGGCCCCCCCAGAAAAGCTTTATTCTTCTAAGGATAAAAAGTATTGTAGGAGAAATTTTTTTCTTTTTTAATTCCATTAACTTTAATATCCTTTTATTGGAGTTACTACACTAAAAACTCTTTTTGAAAGAATGCATAGAATTTTCTCTTTACACAGCAAAAAGGATAAAAAAAATAAATAAATAATAAAAATCAGTATTTCATAATAGACAAAGTTCGCATCAGCTTTATGTAAAGAAAAATACTAGAACTTAAATTCAATTTATAGTAACAGAAAGGCTACTTAACTTCATCCATTTTCACATAATAAATTCAATTATCTCCAAAGATGGATGCAAAGTAGTTCTTTTCTATCCTGCTCGTAAATACTTCTAAACTTATACTTACTTAGAATTTTCACAATAATTCAACGCTTCATTTTAATTATTAAGAAAAGCTTTTAAACGATTTTATATCTCTTTTTTTTTTTATAAATAAATGTGTGTATGCGTTAATTAAATTTAATACTTTAATAACGCATAATTTAAAACTTTTAACTTTTAGTGTCCTAATTCTTTGTCACCGAAATCACTATTCTTTTATTTGGTGTGTACTCGAAAATCTAAAAAAAAAAATGATCACTATTTTTCAACTAAATAAAAATCTGGTAATTTGACGATATAATCGTTTTATCTATAGTTTTAAGACAAACAGTATAAGTAAAAGTTTTTAGAAATTAAAATGACAAATTTTTAAGTTTATGGAATGGTGTTTGTTATTGAAAGCCTAGTTACAATCAATTTTATTTGTATTACGTTATATTGTATTGTTATAAAATTATATTGTTACAAATTATATTATTATTAATAATATATTGTTTTTTTTTTAGAAGATATATTCTTACTTAAATTTTACTTTCTAAATTCTTTTATTTGTAAATAGCTATTTAAACTCTTGTATGTTTTAGAATAATTGTTTTCTTTATACGAGTGGCTAGCGTTCTGGCCGTTGGTAACCCAGGCTTCAGGTTCGAATCCTGGTGGTGGCATGGATGTTTGGGAGTGGTTCGGATTCCACGTTAAACTGGAGGTTACTTTCTAATTAACCCAAAGTGTACCGAAAATGATCGTAGAGTGACAAACCACATTACAATTTGTCAAACGGTAATTTGCACATTTCACCGATTCAAATTTTTTTCTAATAAAATTTACTAAAACTAAAAGTGTTTAGCACCTAATTTTTGATAATAACTTATCATATATTTTTTAAAATTAAATAAACGAAAACGTAGCATAAGAAAACAGAAATTCTTAAAATAATAACAATTTATTAAAATAAAAAAAAGGAGAGGTTCATTCAAAAAAGATAAAAAAATTCTATTCATTCTTTAGGTAATATATCATTTAGGAAATTTTTTTTTCTTTTCATATGTTAATTGTTTAAAAGTGTTATTTTTTAAATGTCTATGTAAAAGAGCTGCTATATTGCTGCTGATATTGTTCAGGTATTTATCACTTTTAGAATCTTTACTGTTGACTCTTAATCTGTTTACTCTTCATTTATTGAGGGTATTGAATTTAACCTCGAGAAATGATAATCAATAATATTAGAACTCGCGCAAAAAGAAAAAGCCGCTGTCTGGAGCTTAAAATGTGCAGTCTGCAACACATGAGGTCTAATTCCCCTATATTGATTAACATATGTCTCCTTCCCCGAGAGAGAGATGGCGCTTGTTGGCCCCAATTTACAGCTATAACTAACAAAGAACTTCCCCATTTAACACTTTACCGATTGAAACCCTGTCTGGGCTTGCTATTTCCGTCGATTTATGATTTTTGTAGAACAAAAATAGAGAAAGTAAAAAGATCATCAGTCCTTTGAAAAAGGAAGAAAAAAAAAATATTTAATTAAAGTAGAAAAAGGAGATGTGTATATAATATCTAAATATATATTTCTTTTAAATTTACACCAGATCGGCAAATTTAAAATTCTGCCTGCTGGCCGGATAGAACCTTCCGGCGGGCCAGTTTGCCCATCCCTGGTCTAATCATATGTTTTATCACTTTTAATTTTCCTCCATACAATGGAAGAGGAAGGTTAACAACAAAATTATGATAAAGAATATAATTCAACACGATTGGGGGAAGGAGGTTGATATCATTATTAGACAAGTTTTGAATTTCGAAATTAGAAATAGTGCTAAGATTGTTAAAAAAGAAATGGTGAAAGTTTTAAGAAAAAGCATCATAACCCTGAGATGAGTTAGAGAGTGGAAGATGAGATCATTTACGTGGATGCATCGTAATGATCATACGAAGAATTTTATTTTCAAATATTTATTTCTTCATTTTCCAACTGAACCTCAAACGGGAAGGCACGTGTAATAATAGGACTCCTGTAGAATATTAGCTTGTTTTCAGTGGAGAGGGAGGTTGAATGAGAAGGCATAAAAAGTATCAATGAAAGA
>BPLR01009279.1:0-184797 GCA_021605095.1 Caerostris extrusa
AGTGTTTTTTAAAGCTATTCAATATTTTTATTTTTATATATG
Organism: Caerostris extrusa; assembly: GCA_021605095.1. Classification (NCBI taxonomy): domain Eukaryota; kingdom Metazoa; phylum Arthropoda; class Arachnida; order Araneae; family Araneidae; genus Caerostris; species Caerostris extrusa. The sequence continues at coordinate 43 of BPLR01009279.1, forward strand.
ATAATTTAATTACATGAATTATTGTTGATTGTTATATATTTGAATAATTTAAATTGTTGTAATTAACAATATTGTGGAATTTTCTTATAATTTTGGAAAGAACATATATGGAGTTTTTAAAGGTATTTAACCAGTTATGTCTATTGATTTTTTTTTTTTTTTTTTGTGTTACAATATGGTGTGTTTATAGTACTTGCACGTGGCCTATAAAAACTACTGATCTCGTTAACCTGCATTATAAAAGGTACCTACTTCGTGTGTTTACGTTATTTTCTAGACGTGGATGAATTAATAATGCTTTTATGGAGGATGTTTATTTTATTGCAATAAATGTTTTCTACTTCTTAAAGTTCTTCCAGCATTTCTCACATTAATGTTATTATTGCTGAACAATGAAACATTGATATTTGTCAAATTTAAATCATATAGTTTTCTCGGTAGGCAGTCGACTTGAGTTTAATTAGTGCAATGAACACATTAGCAAATTTTTTGTCTTCATTCTTCAAACACTTGATTTTTTGAATACTTGTGCTTCTTTTATTAAACTTCATCAGTAATAAGAAATAATAAAGCTGTTTTTAAAAATAAACCAGACCTCATATGTTTTAAAAAAGTTCATATAGTAAGGCAGTGGTTTTCAAACTGGGACTCTGATCTTCTAGGGAGCACGAATATTGAAAGGTCCATATGCATGCGTGAAAAATTAATAAAAAAATTAATGTCAACTCCCAAAGGATTTTCTGGCCGAATTTTCTATTATTGAACTTAAAAATTATTAATATTCAGTTTAGTGGAAAAGAATTCTCAATTTTATTCTAAAAATATTGAAAATATTGATTGATTCTTTATCTTTTATTCATTTTTATAAATACAACTTTTGTAGAAATGTTTTTTTGTTTTTCATTTAGTTATTGCCAGGTCACAAAAAAAAAAAGGAATTGCAATAATAATAATTCAGAAAGACCTTTTTGTTTATGCATTAGAGAGAAAAACAGTTCTTAAGTCTACGCATTTTAGTAGTCACCAATGATATTAAATGTTAAATTAATTAAGCATTAAAAATAAAAATTATGTAATTCGTCATTAAAATTCAAAAAACATCGTTTAATTAATTATAATCTTTTGAATCAATCCTTTGAGTTAAAATACCTGCCTCACTCAAATATAGAGTAGCATATAATATAAAAATAAAAGGGAATTAAAAGAAAAATCGATAAAAAAAAAATTGAGCAATATTTATTAACTTTTTCTTTTAAAATTGCTTTAATTTGCAGATATCTGCCTAGCATTCCTAAAGTCCCGTCCAAATGAGAATTAATTCCATTTGCAAACCCATCAAAAACTTGCCTGAGAAAACCTCTACCAGAAAATCATGTATCTCGACCTGCACCTGCAAGAGTCGTTTTTTTCCGCACATCAAAAGGGACCCCATTTCTTAACAGATGTTACTTACAGCTAAGTCATAACGTAGGTTGTTTTTCACAATCAGACGAAGAAGCTCTGAGCGTAAGCAACTCGCCCCTTATTAACATTGAATTGTTTGCTTCTACCTCTTTACCTTTCCGCCACAATTGGTGGCTTTACTATGGTACACATGGAAAACGTCGGGGCTTCATGTCACAGAATTTAGCAACAGAACCATTGCTTTAGGACATATATTTAACCCAACAAGAAATTTGAAATGTTTTTGTTTTTTTGTTGTTGTTCTAATGCAGCTGGAAAACACTTAGACAGCTTGGTCTGGATGCCTTAAGGCAAGAGCTGCACAGACGGACTCAGTTTTGCATTACCAGGGGCACGTGTAACTTGAAGATAAGCCACGGACGCGGAGTAACGATGCCCCGCAACTCTTTACGATCCTATTAGGACCGGGACCTACGGCTTAAAGTGGATTCCGAACCACTATAAACACCCATGGGAAACGCCGGGATTTGAACCCGATACCTACGGTACCGAGAGCCAGAGCACTAGCCACTCGGCCATCAGGCCCTGAAATTTGAAATGTTTGTGAAAATATAATTGTTTTTTAAAATATGCTTTTAGAATACCTCTTCGTTTTTTAATCACGAGATTTAGAATTCCTTTTGTCCAATGACGATCAATAATCTAGTAGAATATTTGTTATAACACTGATGCAACACAGCCGTTTAGAATAGATTTTAATGTATTATTCCAGAATGCACCACGGAATGCACGACAAATTGAGATACCTTCTTAGAGATATTTATAATGTAACTGAGGAAGTTTAATGAACTGTTAACTGCCACTCCCCAAGGACATTAGAGTTTTTGCATACCGTATTTTGGACGTCCGTTAGCTTTTTCTCCTAGCGCTCATGCTCATAGGAAACATTACTACAGATAAGCATGCGCAATTTCCTATGAGCCTGCGCACTAGGGAGAGATAAAGCTGACGGACGTCAAACAATGTAAAAACCTCTATTAACACCCGGCGGCTATCGGTTGCTTACATCCGAAGAGGAGATATTGGTGACCAGGGAAGAGGACGGACTGTGTTGAGAAAAAGGATTGACTATGTGTGGATTCTGATTATAGATAGATTATTTAATTGTAAATAAGGAATTGCCATTAAATTATATAAATAATAAGAATAAACGTCATTAGTGAGTACGACAGTGATTGACTTCAATTTGTGAGAGTAAAATATGTAAGAAAAACGTAGAGATTTATTAGCGCAGCTATTCTAAAGGCAGTGAAACATCTTTTTCCTAAAAAGTACGTCAATTAAATATCATTAAATGTTGAATTTCAGCGGAGAAGACCAAACTTATAACTTCTTCCTCCAAAGCAGGGAGAACAACCCAACTTTATAAAGGATTGCAAAGAGAATAAATTATTTTTCTAACCTCATTTCTATCTAATCTATTAATTTTAAAAAACAATATATACTGAAATGATTTGTTGAAACATAATTGGATAGTATTTGGAATTAAATAAATATTTATATCTGAGCTGTATATTTTTTAACATTTGCAAATGTTAAAAAAAATATACAGCTCCTCTTCTGCATTTTCTAAATGAATGAATTAAATATTTTTATTTATTTTCAGAAGAAAAGAAGAAATGAGTGAAAATGAGACGCAGCTACCATTTGAAATTGTATCTGAATCTGAAATGTCTGAGGGGGAAGATGAGAACTCAGATTTTTGAATATTTACGACAAAAAATTGGATAGGAACGTTAAAAGTCCAAGAGATTCCCTTATTACACTCTATTATCCCTTATGAGAATAGGGCAAGTGAAGAAAAATATTTTAAAACAAATCATGAATCAACTTTTGATTTAGAAAAATGTCATGCGATTATTTAATTCTAAATGTAATGATAAAGTAGACCTATTAGATTCGTGTAATTTTAATATAGATTTTCGTCTTTAATAGACCACGATCTGGTTGAGAGTTTAATTGATAACTTAAATATTAATACCTTGGGATCTCAAAAATCCCTTACCAATTACCATAACGACATTTACGGATGTAGGGTGAATTAAAAACTCAAGAAAACAAATTTGAGATTGGAGATATTGCAAGTGTTAATAACCAATTGACAAAGTGGAGAAACCGGGAGTTATTAATTGGCCAAATAATTCTTGTAATATTGATCCAGCTAAAACAACTTTGCCAAATAAGGATTCTGAAGACTCTTTATTTCAAACTCCGACCTCAAGTGATGATTTTGATTACTCTCAACCACTATTTGTGACTCCACAATCACAAAAAATGTCCTCGCCCGTCCCTTCTCCAAACAATAATTCAATCTCTATTTTGACTGAGAATATTTCTTCCCCCAACTGGAAACACCTTCCACATTTGTAAGTAAACACTCAAATTCGAATGTTCACAACGATGTGAGATCTCAACAGTCGTTTTCAAGGCAATTCTCACAAGAAATTATTAACGGTGTTATTAATAAATCTTTCAATAAAGATTTAAATTATTTGGAAACAGATATGAAAGACGATAAAATAAATTTGATACAATCAAATAATGATACTATTGTTAGCTGGGAAAAACAAGATGAGAAAAATCAATTTTCTAAAGTAAATTCCGAAATATTTCATGAAAAGACTGATTTGTCTGATGTAGATGTTTTTAATGAAAGTAAGTACGTATCTGAAAAGCCACTTGAGAATGCTTTAAATGCAAACATTTTTAATAAAAAAAGTGATTCGAAGAAAGAAATAATTAAGGATTCGAAGACTTAAAAAACTCAAATGATATTGACATCAAACTTAACCTAAATAATGGCATGTTGTCAATAAAGGTTTGCACAGGATTGATCTCAAGAGAAAATCTGCAGTTACGAAATTCCGACGATGAACATGTACCATTTAACTCTGAACAAAATGAAAAAATCGGAGAGAAAACATTAATGAACCCTATTCGAAACTCCCTTCTTTGCTAGATGCATTGTGTGAAGCATAAAAATACTGATATTGTTCACGGTGATAGTAAAAGGATAATTCAAATTCTGTTTTATATGAAAGTAAATTTGATTATGTTAGAAGTATAACAGTAAATGAATATCCGATTATGAAAATCAATTTAAAAAGAAATGTGTTAGTGAAAGTAAGGAATATATGAATGAAATTTCAGACACAAAAAAATTAAAAAATCCCTTAGTATAAATGAAAATATCGAAGACATAAAGGATAAAAAGGAAGGTAAGAATGCTAAAAAAAAATTTTCAAATCGAAATCAACCCGTGCTGTCCGTTTTCAAGCACCATGGAAAAATAATGATACTGAAGAGAATTACAAGATTTTGAAAAATGCAAGAACAAAAACAATACAAATGAAAATTCTTCTAGTATAAATAAAGAAAGTAATCATAAAGCGATATTAATTTAATTAACAAGATAAAAAATTAATACGGAACAAAATTAATCCTTCAAACAAAATATTTTGCATAAAAAAAATAAACACAAGGAGCAACGGAAAGAACTTTCACTTGAATTACAAAATAAGCGATATTTAAATAATTTATCAGAAGCTGAAATTGATACAAATAAGTCTGCAAAAGATTGTGATGATCAAAAAGAAACTCTACGGAATATAATAATACTCGGAAAAATTTAGACATAGAACCAAGTGGACAATTTAACCAACAAAATTCAACGACAGTGAATCATACTTAAGAACGAGAATTCTAATTCCATGAACATTGAATGTGATTCAGTGTTAACGACAGTTCAAATTTTCGACAAAAACGAAAAGACCTGAGATTTCAATTCATTTCCAGCGATAATAAACTAAAGAACTTCCCACACTTGAATTGCAAAATAAGCGATATTTAAATAATTTATCAGAAGCTGAAATTGATACAAATAAGTCAGCAACAGATTTTGATGATCAAAGAAACTCTACGGAATATTCTAATAATCGGAAAAATTTAGACATAGAATCAAGTGGACAGTTTAACCAACAAAAATTCCCACGACAGGGAATCATACTAAGAATGAGAGTTCTAATTCCAGGAACACTGAATGTGATTCAGATGTTAACAGCAATTCAAAATTTCGACAAAAACGAAAAGACAAAAAATTTCAGTTCACTCCAACAATAATAAACTAACAGAAAAATCTAATGAAGATTTTCTTGAGTCTTTGAAAACATTGAACAACTTGAGGAGGTTCAAGAATTTTATTTCAGCAGTGACACTGAAAATCTAAGTAATAAATTTAAAAGAAAACGTAAAAGGATTACACAAAAGACAAAAGAACAATGTTATACATTAGACTCAGTAAACATATATTCAACGCGAAATAAAAAAAAGGAAACAAAGTAGTAAACAAATTGTATTTAATCATAATAATGAAAGTTTTCAAGATAATTTATGCATTCTGATAAAGAAAAATATTTGCTTGAACAAATTGAAAATAAACTTGTCAGTCTTTCAAAAGTACTTAAGGAGAATCGTTTTTCAGATAAGAAAAGTCTCAAGCTTTAAAATCACTTCAAAAACTGAATTCCATTATTCAGAAAACAGAAATGTCTTACAGTAAAAAATTAAATCAAGCCAGTCAATCGGCATTAATCGTTCTACCCAAATTTTAATACTTTCTAAGTTGACGACAATAAAACTATGTTATAAAAATTTGATAAATAAAATGGGCTGTTCGGAAGAGTTAAACAATCCAGTCAGCTATAATAATTGCAGCTCAAATTATTTGGATAATTCTCTTAAGAATAGAAAAGATTACAAGTGTGCATCACAAAATACAAATAAAAATGATGTTGAATTAATTTTTTATCTTCTTCACCAGAATCTAAAACAACTCATCAATACAATATGGATAAATCGGAAATGAAAAGCATAGATGTTGCAGGTGAAGGACAAATTAATTCCAGAAATATACATGATTCACCAACAAAAACATTGTCTTGTGAAGAAGAGATTGTTTGTTCAGATGAAGAAAATACAACAGGGAATACAGATTTATCTACTGAAGAAAATTCTGGATGCAAATTTTGAACTCGTACAGAGTTCTAACAGCAATGAAAAATTCACACAGTGTAAAAAATCATTCAATGATTCAGTTTCTAATTTAAATGAAGCAATAAATTCTGACGAGACACGGAGCTTTAAAGATTTACAAGTTATTCAAGTTGAAAATGAAAACAAAAAAATTATCATGAATACTTCCCCGATCCAAATTAACGATGTAACTAAAGATAACGGACCTATTATTTTGAAATTTGGCAGAAGCCCAAACAGTGATGCCAATTCTATATCTCTGTCGGAAAATTTCACTACAAATAAAAAATTTATGAACAAAGAAATAACTGCAACACCAGTCCATGAACCCAGTAATATAATGGATGAAAATAATAAGTTATATTATCATTCATTTGTGAATTCAAATTCTAACGAAAGGGATGAAACTCAATTTCTTTTAAATCAGGATTCAAGTCTAAGAGAAAATCCGTTTGAAAAAGAACATAATGAACTACTTACAAAGTCTTCAACAGAAAAAAATGTAATTATTTACCAGAAAAGAAATGCCTACTTTGAGTTTTTTTACTGAGAAAGAGTTTGAATCTGAGACTAAAAATTCAACTGTTGTAAGTGAACTACGGGATGAAGAATTAAATACATTACCCATAAAAATTCATCAATTAGGAAAGATAATTATCAAGTTTATAAGTCAAATGAGAAATATCCTATAGGAAGCATGATTAATTGCATTCAGCTGACTAAAAACTACAACCCTGGTGACCATTTGCTTGTTGATAAACAACAAGATAAAGTTAATTTCAATAGCCAGATAAATATCCGATCTAACAGTTGTGTTAATAAAAATTCTACTTTAAAACCAGCAATTATTTATGTTGCCAATGCTGAAAAAATTATACAAATAATCATTCAAAGCTAAAGTCATCTTCTAATATAACTGCCAAAAATAATTCAATTTACCAGGCAAATAATCATTGTCGCACTTCTTTAAATGAAACTTTGAAACAAACAACGCCAAAACCTCTGAACCGTATTTGCAGTCCTGGTGCAAACTACTCATCTTGTGTTACGGATTCTCACCATAATGAAGATCATCATATCAATTTAACGAAAAATATTCTTCCCCAAAACTTATCTGCTATTGTCAATGAATCTACTATCCCAGTTACATCTATGCCAAATCCAACCAGGGATCAGACAAAGAATAACTTAAATGCTAACCAAATAATAAGGAAACAAAGTATAATCTCATTAATTAAATTAATTCAGCATGATTTATTAAAACCTGGAGAAAATGTTCTCAGTGTGCATACGCCGGAGATGATAATATTTGCTTCCTTAGATAGCAACGGTAAAATTATTTCCAATGGTGAAATATACAACACTCCTTTACAGTGGTATTGTAACATCCCGAATATTTTTAAATATTCACAAAAAATTACTAAATCTAAGGCCTGTTATGACAGAATATATTACCAAGGTCGGACTTTGTCACATTTAGTCAAAATCTATTATCAAAGGTTGGAAAATCAGAATACTTCCCAAAGGGTTGAAGAATCATCAATAATGCTAAGTTCGTGCTCCGGTCTCGAGGTTACACAGAGGTCAACTACACACCAGGGAGTAACATCGCTGGATTCTGCAGCTCCTATTTCTGAAACAAATGTTCTAAATCTGGGGAAAATGAAATTGCTGCTGATTGGAGATAATGAGGTTGGACCGATCAGCGAAAGAGATCAATGGGACGACATTGATAAATGGGACAACTGATTGTGTTAAAAGCACTCGAAGGAATTTGAATATTTAATTTAAAGTACTTCAAACAAAACAATTCATTTTAAATTGTAATATACTGATATTTAATTTATTTTATTATAATGTTTTGTACTTTAATTTAAAAAATTATTTCATTTCATTTTTAAAAAAATTTAAGTTTCAAAAAATATTGAAAATTTTGCTTTTGTTTTGTATTAAAAATTGCATTTTTAAAAAAAAATTGTTTTATCGAAAATTATTTTTGAATGAAATTTTAGTATTGCATTTTAAAAGATATTGCATTTATGAATAATATTTTATTGTGAAAATATTGAATTGGTTTCGGATTATTAATCTGTACTAAATTTACATATAAGCAAAATTTATTTCTTCGTATATTAAGAAACAATTTCTGTGCAAGACTTTAAACTTTTAATGAAACATTAATTTTTTTGTATATTTTAAATAAATATTTTATTTTTCGTTTAAGTGTAAGTTTGGAAATATTTATTTTCTTTACTGAAAGGCGTAGAAAGTGTTTAGATAAACGGAGGGAAAAATTATAATAAAACGATTTTATAGAATTTAGAACTTTTAAAATTTGCTTCGAGCGTTTTTAAAATATAAATTTATTATTTATTACATGTGTTCTCTTATTTACAAGTTAAAAAGCTCAATTTTCCTTTCATACCTCAATAATTTTTCAAATAGAGTAATCTGGAAATGTTTTGTGTTTTTGAATATAAAAACTATTTTTACTGATAAAAATTATAAATAGAAACCCACTAAAAATATAAAATAGAAAACAAATATTTTCCAGAAATCAACAGCCATCAAAAACAACTTTCGAATTAAAATTATATTTATTATTTGCACGTTAATATAATATACAAAACTGTCTTATAATATCATAATTCTGAATATTTTAATTAATGATCATGCATCCTGGATCATGCATGCTGGATACTTAATCCAGGATATTACCATTTATGCTACTTAATGTTTTTAGTACTTAAGGGAATAAAAGGGGGAATAGGATTAATTATAATGGGCCCAAATAATGTAACAATTATTTATTATATTTTTAGTTACATATGGACAAAAATGAAAAGTTAATAACAAAAAAAGAAAGGTGTGACTTTCAACCGTACGAGGAGTATATGTCCTTACCATTAACTAAGGAGTATATACCCTTAAGGCTCGTTCTCACCGAGGCGTTTAAGAGTGAAGCGTTGACCAATCACTAGCCTTACCGAGTTCGCCTGAAACCGGTTTGAAATCCACCGCTGCGAGTTCACCAACTTTCAACTCGAAGCGAAACTTCACTAGGCGTAATGCTATTTCTGACGTTTCGCTGTGAATGGGTCGAAAATTTTTTTCCCTGCCGCATGTCGTGTCGCCGCCTCTCGCCTTGGTGAGAACGAGTCTTTACCCTTACCTTTAACCATACTATTAGTCTGCTATATTTACCATAACATTAGTTCTTGACCACTATTGACGAAGTTCAGTCAATATAAAAAAGACGCTACTAATATCCTGTAGTAGGTGTTACCAGAGTGATTACAATCTCCCCTTCTGGTTCCACCGACTTACAGGCAAAGATTCAGAAATGAAAAACATTGCAGCTCCTGTAGTAGCCTAGCAGTTTTAGCTTTTGGCTATTTGGATGTCTGGGCAAGGAGACTTGTCTTTGAAGCCCTTTTGGAAGCACACTGAAGTTTTTGATCTGTGCATGAGCCCACAGAACATTTTGGGGACGGCCTCTCGTTCTGAGATGCAGAACTAGTGAAGTTTCATTGTCTCTGGGGCGGGGGTGTCAGAGAAGAAATGTTATCCAACGCTATTGGGCCTGACGGTTTGTCAAGGCTCGCAATGACATAGGAAGTGGGGTGAATTTTGGATGAGTATCATGCATGAGCCATCTCTCTTCGGCATGAACTTCAAAGTCTTTCCTTTTTACCTTTTAATCGAATGTAAAGGGCCAAACCTAGAACATAAAATGGCCATTTCTGATCAAATTGCTGCTTTCGTTGATCTTGCTTAATTTCAATTCATTCTTTTTGTGTCATTTGTGATAGTTGCGAATATTTTTAAACACGGAGTGATTTCTGCTATGAAATAATCACTTTCCACCACAGTCTTAAAATTTTTTAACAACTTCGTTCCATTCTGTCCAGTTAGCATTGTCTTAAAATTTTTTAGTGGATTCAAAACATCCAATAATTTTACCACGAAAGCTTTTTTAGAGTCCAAACGACTACAAAGGGCTTCTATTTTTGTCATGGAATAGTTGAGCTTTGTTGACGTACTCGATATTGTTTAGATTCCTTTGAAGTTTCTATTTGAAGCAAAACAAAAACCGACAATGTTGTAACGTGTATCAGTTCGTAAAATGTATAGCAGTTCCATCAGCTTGTTTAAACACGGGAGGTGTTATGAGATAAATTTGAAGAGTTTCAAATGACTTTTATTTACTTCATCCTCATTCCCACTGAGCTCCCTTCTTAGTAAGAATACTCAATTGTCTTGATTTCCCAGCAAAGTTCGGTATGTCTCTGCGAAGCCATTAAAAGGTTTGAAGAAAGGAGTGTACCTTTTTAAAGTTTTTTGGAGATGAGATTTTCTGGATAGAAGCTAACCTTATCTAGATAAATTTCGATGCCTTGTTGAGCGATCCAAAATTCTAAATACTTGACAAGAGAAGATACTAAATGATATTTCTCTCTGTTTGCTTAAAATTTGAACAATGAGTTGTCTTGGAGATCTGAGAGATGTTTCTCGAATGACTCTGACAACAATATTATATTGTCGTAAGTTAGGGTTAGGATGTCCTCAAAACCATTGAGGATCTAACGGATTGTCTATTAGTCTTTAAAAGTGACAGGAGCAGTTCTCCGACAAATTGGCATGGCCAAAAACGTGAAAGTTTCGTTGGGGCATAAAAATATTGTTTTATTGTGATCCTCAGAGTGGACTCATACTTGTGATAGTCTGCTCGTATATCAATTGGAACAATTTAAAAAGTAGATTTAGACTCATTTAACAGAACATCCATTCATGGTAGTGAGTAAAAATCTGCAAGGGACAGCCTTACGCTTTCTGAAATCGATATATAGACAATAAGTTCCGTTTGGTTTCTGTATTAGAACTACAATATAGACATTAGACATAGGAAGACTCACACTCTTAAATGACTTTTCTGCTAGAAGTATGTATATCAATTGTCTTTCTTTGCAGGACTCATTCTGTAGAGTGGTCCATTACTGGCAGATGATGACCAGTCAATTAAAGGATTAGTTCTTCCCCCTCCTTTCAAAAGTTTCTCCATTCCTCCAGATTCTCCCAACATTTTTGTACTTTATTAGAAGGGCATTAAGTTTCTGTTTTTTTAGCGGGAAGGAATCTTCATTTTATGTTCGAATTCTCATAGATGTGATTCAGTTTTCACTGCTAAAAGATTATTAATTTCTGGGTTTTTTTTTATACAGTTGTACTTTATACTTTTTTTTTTATTTTAAAAATCCCTGACCTCGATGGAGATCTAGAGCGATACTGCTTTAGCATCTTTTAGCAGTATAATTTCTATTGAAACAACCTTTCTTTGGACACTAATGTTCCCAACTATGGTGAATATGTGAATTCTTTGAATTCGTTCATTTGCAAGTGTTATGCCAATAGTTTTGTTATCGAAAGATAGGTCATGTTTTTCTAGAAGATATATTTTTTTGCTGGCACCCAATTTGTGTAGCACCAGTATCAGCACACACTGCTACTTGTAAGTGAAAAAAGAAATTTTGATGATTCTCGCTGGATGAATATGTAGAAAAACTGTAAAAGCTTAAGAAGTCGGGACTTGCTTCCAATTTTTTCATTGGCGGAGTTACAAGTCAAACATTTAAATTTAATGATCTCTTGTGCTCCGCGCTCATAGCAAGTGATAGCAAGACGAGTTTCTTGTTCTTGGCAACGTTTGCAGTTAAGTTTCTAAACTTTCCTTCAGATATCATATTTTCTCTAAATTGTTTTTATAGCTTTGAATACAATACAATTAAAAAAAATACCTTACCGTTAACAGACAAATCTTATTATAGATACAATATGAATTCTGTCCTATTTCTGTAAGTTTGTACACTTAACAGAAGAAGGAGTATATGATTATTTCATTTCAAATTAATTAGAAAAATCAAATTTGCCATGCCTAAATATATATCTGAATATATTACCGATATTCCCTTACAGAAAAAGTTTATTTTGTCTTGCATTTCAAATAATATCTTGAAAAGAAATAAATTAAAAAGAAATCGATGTTATAGCGTTATCAATTCAGCGTCTACTTCATCAAATAAATTGAAAACCATAATTTCTTTTATTTTGGTATAAAAATACACATTTGTATGTATAATTATGCTATAGATAGCTTTTAGAAATTGTGTTTCTTTTGTTAGGTTCACAAGTTTGTCGGATGTGATGTATTAGAAAAATTATGTTATTTTACTAAGCGAAATATTTGCCAATGGAAAAAAAAAATTTCCTTTGAAAAAGAAATGCTTTTAACGAATATTCATTTCCTAAAAATACAATGGTAATGTTAAAGTGAAATAAAACACATTCCTATTTCAGCTTTTTTTTTTTTTTTTAAAAGGGATTGGTTCAATTTTTTTTATTTTGAGTTCAACGCTTTTTTTCTTTTGTGAGCCCGAACCACCTACACGAATGTGAACTCTGATTTGCAACGGACATAGTACTTTTTAGGAGGAACTTATAAATGCATGTGATCATTTCTTGTATATGAAAGAAAATGAATCCCATGCCTGACTCGTGGCTTAGTGGCAACGTGAGCCACTGGTGAGCATTAGAGCTGATGTCCAATCCATTGGCGGCTTTGTTGTAGATACTGTTTCAAAAAACGAGAAGGCTCGATGGCGTTTGTGATGTTTAGCACCTTGCCTCGTGAGTCGGACTACCTGGTGGGAGTTTTTCCCCTACGATACGCAAATAAGTATAGTTCTTAGAGAAGGCAATGCCCTCCTTCTTCAGTGTCACGGAGCCAAGTCAGACTTCTACCTACGGGTGCTCCCCAACAGAAGCTGCCTACCCCATTTCCTCCTCATCCCCCATGTACACACGGGTTCTTGAACTGGGTCTAGAAGTTGCTGTCGACCAAGTGGGATAAGACAAAAAAAGAGGAATCCTGTACATGGGGGAAAACCTTAAAAACTCCCACCATATAATTTAAGTTGATAATGTTAATATTTGTTGTCTTACTCATCAATTTATTTTTGAAAATAATTACGTTTAAAGCCCACAGTGAAAATGATTGGCTTATCAGCAATCACTTATCTACGCGTACTATTGGATTGGCAAAAAAAATAGCATGTAAAAATAACAAATTTTATTTAGTCTCCTATGTATTTTTTGAAAAGTTAATTATTATTAATATTTTATTTTTATTATTATTTTAAGTTTTTTCCAGACAACCTTTTACGTAAATTTAATTCAAAATAAATTAAGTAAAAATAATAAAAATGTGAATTTGTTTTTATTGTTTCAAAATACGATTTATCAAATGCTTTTTTTTTTAACCATTCAAGTTTTTTTTAGGCGTCATTGGGTTTATTTTTTTTTAATGATGGATGTTCTTTTTCTTCTGCGTATAAGCGCACGAAAATATATCCTTTTTTTCGTTTTTACCCAAATGTACAAAATGTATCGACGACTGATCTCAGTGGTCAGGAGGTCACAACGATAGCTTAAAGTATGTCACCTACTTCTGCGAAATCATACATTTTTTTTTTTTTGTTCCCATAAATAACAAAATAAGCTATGGGTAACTTCTGGGCTGATGACAGCTATCATTAGTTTTAGAAATGCAGCTCACTGTCCACACTCAATACATTAGTGATTGGATAATTCTACGTATGTCAGCAAGAGGATCAATTGAATATATCGATTACTGCAATCATTAAATAACATTTTTATCTGCACCCTTACTGTTGCTCTTATAGTTAGCGTTAATTGCAAAAAACAGCTTCTTTACAAATAGATGCAAATCCTAGATTATTTTACTTAAATACTTTACATTTTGACCTGAAGTTATTTGCCAATGGAACAGCAGATATATATCAGATTCGGCGTTGCCCAGGGTATACGGGATGGAATCTGCCACACTCAGCTAAATTATGACACTACAATTTGGAACGATTACCATTAAGCATATTCTCTGGGGATTCATCTAGCCTAAAGAAAAACATTCCGGTCTATGGATTTATCGAGCTCATTACCCTCTTGTCGGAGTACGAAGCAAACGTCCGCAATTAGAAAACCCATTCGCTAACTTTCATTATTGCCTTAAAGAATTGCACTATTAACTATTGCCTTAAACTATTAACTTAACTATTGCCTTAAAGAATCGCAGACATAAAAAGTGACATTTTTAAAACTATCTGATAGTATAGTTATATAACGATAAAAATGTATTATTATCGTTTTCGATTAAAAAAATTTATAGCAGTTTTCAATAAATCTTTTTATTAAATCCTTTAGTAAATTCTTTTTTTAGTTAATGTAACCATTTTTAATTCACTAAATAATTTTAAACAAAATACTGGGTTTCAAAAAATGAAACATTATGTTATATTTTACCTATATTTTTTGAAAATAAAGAAATGAAATTATAACACTGTTAACAATAGTTGTTTTTAATTCTTGTATTGTTTGAAAAATATCAAACTACATGAAAAAAAATTGTATATGTTTCTTTTATTTTGAGTTTTATTTTTCGATTCAGTTTCCTTGTTGTAAAGATATTTTAATCTTTAAAATAAGGTAACTGAATTGAAAAAATGTTTCCAAATCTTAAAATCATTAACAGTTAAATTAATAGTTTGTTAATAAAAAATAATAATTATGTTCTCTTGTGTGCTACAATTTTTTTCAGTCAAAGAGGATTGAAGTACCAACAATAAAGCAGCAAATGTTTTCTTCCCAAATAAAAATAAAAGATTCTAAAGAAAAATAATTTTATATCTTTAATTAATTAGTTAATTTAACAGTTTTCAACTAATTACCATTATCTATTACTGTATGTTTTGACATTTTTAATATCATAACTGTAATCTTAATTATTAGTTATGCCTTTTAGTATCAACTACCATTTTGTATTCTCTACTTAGGACAATTTTTCGTTGGCCACCCAAAAATCACAATATACCACCTATTACAAAATATACGTATGCATTTTCCAAAATTATTAAAACTCATACAAATTTTAAATTTATAAAATAAAAAATAATATGCATCGTTCATTTTTAAAAGGTTTATAATAAAAAAATGTTATTTATAGAATCATATTTTAAAAAAAAAAATTTATTAAAATTTAGCATCACTTTTATATTACATACTTAGATAACTTTACCTTCTTAATTTTCTATTGCTATAATGTAATGTATTGTAATAATTTTCTATTGCTTATAAAATTATTTAAAAATAATATGCATTGTTTACTTATGTACTTTTAATAATAATTCTGTACATTTTTATGCTGACTTCAATTTGTTGCTTGTTTTCTTATTTTTATTCCTGTACTATAAAGAAATTTATTATTTATTGTTGCTATATTTTCCGAGAAGCAAGGTTCAAAAGTTCAAAGCAACCGTTAAATTAATTCCATAAATAAACACTGAATAGTTAATTACTGCATATCAAAATGTTTGAATACATTGAATTAGGAGTTATTTTTGAACAAGTAAATGTTCTAGTGTGTTGTGTCTACTCCTCAGTGCCCTGCAGTGCGGGATGGACTTCCCATGAATAGTCTACTCATGCTACTCGCAGATGGAGGGTAAGGGGCACCTTCTGTTGTGATGTAGCGCCCTTATGTAGAAGTCTGACTTGTCTCCGTATCACTGAAGGAGAATGGCAGTAACTTTCGGGAGGATTGTTTAGGTGGAAACCCAGAAAACTCCCACCACACAGTCCGACGCACGGGCAAGAGGCTGAACATCCCAAACGCCATCGAGTCTCCTGGTTTTTGAAACAGAAACAGAAAGAAAGTCACCAGCTGATTGAACCTCCGCCCTAACGCTCACCAGTGGCGCACGTTGCCACTGAGCCACAAGTCGGGCAAAAAAATTAATTTGTCTAGTAAATCTGAATTATGATGAATTCTGAAGAAAAAAAAGGAAACGTTAATAAAAGAAAAAAAAAACTCAATAAACTTTATAAAAGTTTGGCAAACGCATTTATTTAAATCTATAAAAATACTTATTTTTGTTCACTGTTTTCCCCGATAAATTATTTTACATCAGTAAATCATTGTAAAATTGTATTGAAAATGACTTCTGAATTGATAAAAAAAAAAAAGAAGTAAGTTACGTACTTTTTTTAAGATTTGGTAGAAAATGTTTAAAAACTTAGTTTATTCTTGAAATATATTTAAAATAAACAGTGATGGCTTGTCATATTATAAATAAAATGATTTCGTTTCGTCTATTTTGAAAAATGATCAATGAATGATAAATAAAATATCTTGAATGTATTTATTATATACAGCATGCAACTATTCAGTTCTTTGAATAAATTCATTACATTAGGATATGTGAATTCTTTTTAATTTGACATCAGAGACCATTTTGCTTGGTTAACTACAACAATCCTACATAGTTGAAAAAGAAAGATATTTCTCAGATTAACATAGATGCATTTTCTGATTGTATGGAAGAAATTTCACTAAGTTACGTTCTTATTGGCAAAAACGTTAAAACTGTTTTCATAATCACCTCCAAGACTCTTGTTTTGAAAACTATGACTGCAATACTCCATCCACTAGCATGTTACCATGGATCCACTATTAGGCTGAAAAGATTTAGAAAATAATTATGATCATTGAAACGCTTTGTTAAAAGTGTCAATTTAAAATAGTACCAAATCAAAAATCTGCGTGGGTTAAAATATTATAATTAAGTGGAGTTATAATATCTGATCCTATTTCTTGCCCAAAAGACTTGAGACACCTATTTGTGACAAATTGAAACGGTGAATATTGTAATATTATAACAAATTCGAAATTGTTATAACATTATAATATTCGCCGTTCAATGTTACAATATTCACCCATATACATAATTTGAAACATTGTTTTCGAATTCTAGTAATTTTAACTTAAGGTCATTCGTCACTAAAATGGCAGATTTACAGCAGATTCAGCGTTACTCAGGATGTAAGAAGGGTGCTGTTACTAATGTACCTACATTTTACAACAGTAGTTTGCAATAAATACCACTAGATCATACGAATGACGATAATACTGAACTGATGGGAGAGAATGTGTCATATACGAACAATCTACCCATCTGCCATATGTAAAAGATATTTATGAAATGCTGAAAGTGAAAATTATCCAAGAATAGGCCTTTTTATTATTTTAATTTTGCTAGAATTTAAAAAAAAATCATTTCTTGATTCACTCATTTCGCTAAAGGATCAACTACTTTCATTTTTAGCAAAGCAGGTGTTATTTAATAAATGTAATGTATTTACGATGAGTTAAATTAGGAAATACAAATAAATGACGTGATTTGTTTTAATAGGAAGCTTATTACTAGAGTGATTAACTTTTTAAATTTGTGATAAATTCTTATATTATTACAAATTTTGTGGAAAATTATTATTAGCGTTGTTGAAGAATATGAAAATGAGCGATCTAAAACAAGGCTGTCTGACCTTGTAATTGATTTGCAAACATCTGCAATATAGCCATACTAATTATAGTTGATAAGCAAGAAAATTAATATATATTGTAATGTAAAAATTGTATATATCATGGAAAATAAGTAAAATATGTAGCATAAAAAATCATTAAACAGACTGAGAATATTTTAATGATAAAAATTTGAAGTATTTTAAGAAAAGAGTGACCAGAAACATTGTAAGTATCAAAGGAAATAAGACCACGTTATGTTTTATATATTTTTCTGCTACTACTACTACTACACTATATCGCATCACATCAATGTGCCTAGAGCTGAGTTGTGTCTATATAGTTTGGGAATGATATGGGTAAGAAGTCTGACTGGGCGCTTTGACGCTCTTATAGTCATAGGAGACCGGGACCTACGGCTTAAAGTGGATTCGAACCACTACAAACATCCATGGCACATCCGGGACTCGAATTCGAAACTTGTAGCACCGAGTGCTAAACACTCAGCCCTTCAGGGGCACTATATATTTTCCCCAAAAGTTAAGACATTTTTACTAATGAATTATCAGAAAACATATGTTTATGCTAGGTGTTAGACATGCTAAATTCCATTGGATTTGAGGAAGAAAGGAGAAGGATGCAAATCCCTAGATGCGCCTTTTGAGAGTCAATTTTTGTTCCAAGTTGGGGCTCAAAAAATATACCACAATTTTAGTTGCTCAATAAAGTCCCCCCTTTTATGACCTGTGTAACGCTTTTATTAATATGCAACATATATGTCTTTCTATAACTAATGATCCCATCTCAAGGTTTCCCTTTAATATAACATTTCCCTGTATTTAAAGACAACAACTTTCCATAGCGAACATATATTAGAATGTATTTCCTTTACAGCGCTTTCAATAAAGTCTGTATTTCTAATTTACTCCTTCTTTTATGATTTTTTTCAGGAAAGTGTTGTCAAAAAACATAAAAACGGGTGTTAACACCTTTTATGAAGATATAGGATTCTGACGATATTCTTATTAAAATTGGTGGGACACTTTTGCTTTGGTTATAGAAATTAGAAATTCAAACTTATAAACATAGTGTGCATAAAACAATTTATTAGTATGAAATTTTCTTTATCAATTGAATCAGAGGAAAAAAAATAATATTTGATATCAATTGTGGCAAATTCTTGAGATCAAAAACACATATCCATGCATTAAATTTATCAATATATAGAGCTTTTCACGTAAAAAGTAAATATCTATATAATCTAAGAAGAAATTATGAACCACCACGATAAACTTTTAGATAATTTATATGATATGTGGAAAATAGTTATTGTTAGATGGATAATATATTCAGTTTTTTTTTTTTCCTGTCAATCAAAGTACTGTTCTTTCTTTGCTGTTGGAATACATAGAATTTCGAGGAAAACCAATGCTTAATTGAAAAAAAAAGGATGTTTCAAAAAAAAAAAAAAATGTTTTTTTCCAATACATACACAGTGATTAAATTATCCAGCGAGATTTATAAAATTTTTAGAATAGTATCACTTTTTACTGTTGGCTTTTCTTACCTGGTAAATTACACACAAAAAATTCCTTTCAAGTTAATACTTTTTTATATTTGTATTAATTATGTTCTATTCAACAGCCTTGAAAATTTTATTGAGAAAATAAAAATGTTTTCCTCATTTATAAGATATCCAAGAACACGTTAATTGCGTATTGTTTTTTTTTTTTTTTTTTTTTTTTTTTTTAATTTATGAGATTTTCTGTAAATATTTATAACCAAATGTTTTTCCATCTAATGATACTGGGCACATAGGTAAAAAAACAAATAACACACCATTTTTTTTTTTTTTTTTGCCTAGAAAAAAACAAAAATCAATTTTAATTCCAAATATTGCTTTTTAATTTGTTCTTGTTTTATGAACCCCAAATTTAAACCTAAATTTTTTCTCGTTTGAATATTTGTAGTAACATACATAACATAAAATAAGACACAAAGTAAAATAAAACATAAAGTAAATTAACATAATTAAAATAATTCATTCATAGAAGGAAATATAATATAACTGATACGCTATTTTGTTAATTATTTACTTAAATTACTTCTTAAAGTTTGTGTCCGCCAAAACTGTCCGATATGCTATAGAAGGCGATTGCAGGCAATCGGGGAGCGAAACAGAAAATAATACGTAATTCAAGAACATAAGCAATGAAATTTTAACTAATCTATGAAAATTCATAAAGTTCTATACGTGACAAGATTTTCAAACGAAATACAGATAAATGGAACTGTTAAAGAATAATTTGTTCTGAAAATTATACAAAAATATTTTTTTAATTTTTTCTCTGAATAGTTAAAATGGAATTTTTTAAGCACTACTAGTTAAAGATGTAATAAACTTTTTTTTTTTTATAAAATGGCGAAATATCGATAAAATTTCATTATAAATTACGTAGATAAAGTAATTAAAATAAATTAATAATGTATTAAAACACTATCAAAATGCGACTATACGAGGTTATTTATTTATGCACGTTACAAAACTTTAAGATATAAATTATAATTATAAATAGATGTTGAATTTTATAAAAAGACTAAGACAGGCCATAAATCTTACAGAAATTAATATCAATTGAAGCTGTGTAATTTAACATTAAAACTTCTAATAATAAAATGAAAAAGCATTTTAAACAAATTGACATCAAACGATTCCAAGATATTTAAAAAAAAAAAAAATTTTTTTTTAATGTAATTTTGCAGATTGAATAATAATGCATTTACTTTTGTAAATTTAGTCAGCTTTTAATTTTTCAAAACATTTGATTTAATATTTTAAACTTTGAGAGTTTCAAAATTTATTTTTAAAAAATGTGTATAGACATTATATTTAAAATGCTATAAAATATATGACTTAATTCTTCATTTAAAAAAAAATACATTTAAATAGTTAATTTTCTATTTAGATACTTCTTTTTTTCTACTGTTTTGAAATACATCAAAGCATTTGTTCAAGTGTATATTAAGCTTCTAATTTTAACGCTAGTTTGTTAATAAATTACTTTTTAAATATTGTTGCTCGCCAAAACTATCCTATATGCTATAGAAGGTAAATGCAGGTGTTTTGGGAGCGATAAAGAAAATAATACCTTCTTCTAATAATGTCTAATAAGCGTCTAATGTTCTACTTATGTCTAATAAATGTTTAATGTTCTAATAATGTCTTCAGCAAGCTACTAATTCCTAATACATTTAAATTTTCACCAAAATAATTAACAACTTTTTTTGCAGAATTAAAAGAAAAAAAAAGCTTAAACTTATTTAAATTTAATTACATTATTAAATTTAATTTTATCTTTGTAAAAAACTAACTAACTATTTAACTAAAATTTTTTAACTTAATAAATTTAACTTTATTTAAACTCTTGAAATTCAAAAAGCATTTTAAATTTTTTTTTATCATATTTGAGCCATTATGAAAATAATTTTATACCCAAACAACATTTAATAAAAGTGTAGGAGTTATATTCCGACGAATAATAATATTAAAATAGGGCGGCAAGATTTTAAAGTAAACTAGCTATTTAGTTCTTTCGATTTCAGAATCACGAAACGGAAATACCTCAAAACGTAAAACAATTCTATTTTCACAACGTTAGTGTTCACGAATAACAGAATTAACGATTGGAGCTTTCATCGAACAACATTTCTCGGTGTAATGTAGGGCAGTGTTACACTTTGTACACACGCACTTATCACCATCCACCCCATAAAAATATCGTGAGGCATCCACATTTCCAGCGTTATAAAAAGCGCCATTCGAAACAATGTGCAAACAGAAAAAACAAAAAAATCCCCTCAACCACCTGCCACAGCGCCACCTGCGGTCGGAAACTATGTTGCTTGTTTTTTTATTTAATCTTTAGGTTGCCATTGGTTACCAAAAAACATTAACTTGAAGTAAGTGGCACCCACACATTTCAATGTGCTTTTCAGCAATAAAGGCAATGTTCGAATGGTTAGTGACTTGAAAGCCACAGACAAAAGAAAAAAAGGAGAGATTTCTCGTTCCTTTCATGCCTCTTCAAAGTAGAGTTCATAGACGTTGGATTGCGGATAATAGGTACGCAATTTTTTCTTTAAAAAAACTTTCTGTGTTTATAGTACGAATTGCTAAAGTGTGACTGAATTCTTTTTTTTTTTTTTTTTTTTTTTTCATAAAATTTTAGTTGACATTTTAATTTTGTCTGAAAAAATATACAATAGAAAATTTTATCGTTTGTTTTACTTATAAATTTAAAATTTAATACATCAGGAATAAAGTTAATGCTTGATTTAAATCACTTTTTTCATTCTAAGATATGTAATCTTCTACATTACACTTAAATATGTACAATGGAGTATATTATATGTAGCATAAACTATAAAGTAATATAAACTTTTTTTTTATATTCGAAAAAATGTGAATATCAATATAAGTATTGATTTCAATGTTTTTGATTAAAAAAAGCGTATTGAAACAGCTATTTAAAAAAGAATACCTTTAAACAATATTTATGAGAATAGATAGAGAGAACGTAAAAATGTTAATGGAATGTTATATTTAGTGAAATGATATATTTGAAAATGTTCAACAATTGGATTAATTGGTTTATTAATTGGATTTAAATGCGTTTTTATCTTATTTATAAAATTTATATAATTACAATATAATTTTTTTTCAAAGCAGTTGTCTCTAATAAATTTTTGAACATGAATTTGAATGAATATGTAGAATAAAGTAATGTTTTATTATGAATAAAATTTATGAATTTATTTCATATTAGGAATATTTATTTCATTAGTTATTTAACAAAACATACTAAGGCCATGTCCTAGCAGAAAACTCACATATAATTGCAAATTATTGTAAGTGGAAAAATATAAAACGTAAAAAAGTATTAAAAATTATTATTACAGTGCTAAATTCTAATATATCATAGGATTATTTATGTTGATCATTGCGTTTATTTTCTAACACACAAAAATATTTTAAAAATTAGAACAGTGCGTTTTGTTATATTAATCACCCGCGTGGCCACAGCTTTACTTGAGGAAATTAATTTCTTTTTATCGATATGCACAAAATTTTTTATAAAAAAACATGTTTGCTATCAATGATTTTCTTATATTATTAGTAATGTAAATATTATTGATAATTATGATAATAATAATATTTTATTTTATCATAATTTTATAATTATTAATAAATATTATTAATAGTTATAATGATTTTCTTATTTTATTAATAATATAAATATTATTAATAATTATAATAATTTTATTTTATTAATAATGTAAATATTATTAATAATTTTATGATAATAATATTTTATTATGTTATCATTTTATTATTCAATTCCTTCTATTAGCTAACACTCTCCCTATATATATCTTGTTCAAATTTTCAATCGTTAATAAAATACTTTTTATTCATCCACTCAAGTTCAAATACATTTTTTGAACTTATAGTGGATGACACTTGATGTTAATACAGTTTTTCAAATATTAATTCAGTAATTAAATTTAATTAATTAATTTTAGTTTTCTTTAGATTTAAGTTGCATATATCTACCAATAGATGGCGCCAGATAAACTTAAAAAAAAATGAATGAAAATTATTTGTAAAGGACTTTTGCAATATAGTGAAAAAAAAAAAGTAGGAATTGACTTTAAATTTTTTATATAGTACTTGTTATCATTATAACTATTAATAAATATTATTAATAATTATAATCATTTTCTTATTTAATTTAAATGTAATATTATAAGTGTAAATAACAGCAAGAAATTTTAAACGTTCATGTTAGTTTGCTAATATTGATTATTTTAAATTTATTGAATTAAGGTTTCATTAATAAATTTTAATATAAGTAAAAAAATTTGTATCAACTATCATATTTAAAATATATATATATGTAAATAAATCAAGGTTCCAAATGCCGTAAGTATTATACACCTAAAGATTAAAAAAAAATTCCATCAAAGGTTGGGCTACTGCCAGATACATTAAATATTAATCATGACCCTTATGTTGGATACCTTAATGTATTTCAGAATTCCTAATTTTCTTTTCATAGCACAGTCACAGTTAAAAGGTTATGGCCACTGAATCGGAATAAAATATTCCACTCAGCCAGAGGTCAATAAAAAGAAAATAAAACAAGGCTGAAAAGAATATTTATTCAGGCAGTATATTTATATTCGGTTACAATTTAATAACAAATAATAAATATAAATAATTTCGTTTATTTTTTTTTTTTCTAATTTTTATGATGATGAGCATATGGTTTCATTTTTTTAAATTTAATATTTTGATTTATAAATTAAGAAATTTTGATAATATTTTGTTACCAAAACGGACTTCAAATATCGATTTACGAACAAAATATTTATAATGTATTAAAAATAAGTTTTAAAATATATATAAATCATCTTCATGAGCAGGACAGCTAATCCAGCTAATGCTATACAATTTTTAAATAAAATACTCATTGTTATTGACATTTCGTGTTTTAAAAAAATTAGAATAATTTGCACAATAAAAAATTTCAATTCTAAGTAGAATAAATAAGCCTAGTCAACTGTAGAGATGGTGATTAAAAAAACCTATCTTATTTTAGTTATTCAAATTCATCATTATTATTTAAATTAAGTTAATTAATTAATACTGAATAAAAAGTTAAGTATAGTACTAAATAGTCAATGAGTCGTATAAGCATTTATTTCAATATGATGTAATGCAATGTGATGAGAATGTATTTAAATATTTTGTTATTTAAAAAATTGTTCAAAATATTTTCTCAAAGTACAACAGGTAAATGCAATAACAAATTAATAAAAAAAAATCATAAGCGTTTGTAAAAACATTATTTTTTTTAAGTTCTATAATTAAAATTCTGTCATACTTTTCAAAATTTATTTTTATTTTCTGAAGTTTATTTATTTTCACATTTCTCTTCTAAGAAACTGTTGCGACAAAACAATGTTCATATGCTTTTATGAGAAATATTTTTAACATCATTTTTAACATCAATTTCAAAGTTAACAATGCTCAATAAATAAAAAAAATAATTTATTAAGATTTTATTTTACATTTAAAATATGGAAAATATTAAAAAATAACAGTCACTGCTGCCCAAATATGTTTTATGCATTTATTTTTGTATAGGCTAGAATTAATTGCTGAGAGATGACAAGACAATATATGCAAATTTAAGTAACTAAAACTGCATTAAATTTTTAAGTCAAAAATTGAGCTAAAACTGTTAATGAAGATCGTAAATATTTGATTTTTGATTACTATTTAAATCAATTTAATCAATGTAATTTAATTATTAATTCAAAATGGAGCATTATAATTTTTTTAGGAAAATGTAGGATATTTCTAAACCTTGTTTATACAGAATATCGCTGAATTCATGGACAAAGCTTAAAAAGGAGGCAAAATACATATAAAGAAGCATTTTGTATAGCACTGTGGGATCGGAAATAATTGTTTTTTGCAGCAAAGTACATTGACTCCGAGCTTTTATTCAAATGTAATTTTTCGCAGATGAGGCTACTTTTACGCGCGACAGATTTTTAATTTTGCACAATTCCCATGTGCGAGTCATCTCTAGTTCACATGCTACGCTTCAGTCATCTTTTTAGGTGTGGTTCTCTGTTAATGGATGCGCAGGTATTCTAAATTCTTTATTCCAAGAATTACTTGATGATGTTCCAGATATAGTTCAGAAATGTCTTGTGGTTTCAGAACGATAGGGCTCTAACCCATTTCTAAACTAATCTCTGTAATTCCTCAATGCCACATTTGGTTCAAGATATATTAGATCAGGTGGACCAATTGCTTGACCATCACATTCACTCGATTTATCAAGTACAGTAGAATCTCTGTAAGTCGAACTTCAAGGGAGACACCAAATAATTCGAGTTATAGAGTTTTCGACTTATGGAGGATTTCGCATTACGCCGCTTGTAGGGTTTAGATTCTTGGTTAGGGAGGTAAAATAAATAAAAATTCAAGTTACAAAGACAATAAACATGTTTATTTGCAACTTAAAAAATTGTATTATGTACTACAAAAAAAAATTAAATCAATTCGAAACAATCTTAAAATTAAAAATATTATGTATTAAAAAGGTCAGTTATTATTATTTATTTATTTATTTATTTTGCTTTAGACAATTCAATCGTTCTCTATCTATAGCATTATCTAAGCTATAAAGAGCAGAAAATTCTTTTTTTTTTCCGAGTTGCTATTTCATAGAATTGATTATTCTATTTACTAAATACAATTTCGAAGAAATAATGACGTGCATTGTCGGCAAAATCCTTAAAGTCGGTAATTTATTTTTTTTTTTTTTTCGAGCTATAGAGGTAATTAGTTTCAAATGATCGAGTTGTAAAGGTTGTAAAAAAAAATTGTAAAATCAAACATTGCTAATGTTCGAGATGAAAGGTCCAATTTTTTTTTTTCGATTTACAGAGGAAAAAAATATATACCAAAATGGCTTGTGGGGATTGAGTAATTATTTCGACTTATAGAGGGTTAAAATTTCGAGTAATGGAGGTTTTGGGCTTGAAGGGAAGGGAACAAACATTTTTTCGAGTTGTGGAGGTTTTCGACTTATCGAGATTCGACTGAAAGAGGTTCTAATGTACTGATTTTTCTTATGAGGTCACCTCAAGGCCATTCATCTTCCAGACTCCAATTGCAAAACGAAACCTTAAAAACGGGATCTCACTGGAAAACGCTGAGACTGCTGCAACTGTTCGTGAAATACCTGACATCTTCGAAAGGGTACTCTAATCACTTGCTACACGAAGTCATTCCTGTATCGATGGCGGTGATGGCATATTTCAGCACCTACTGTAATTGCTATCTAAATAAGTCACTTTTCGGCATTTCTCATTTTTTTTTTTTCTCTTACATTTTCATTTCAACCCGATACTGCTGTACAAGCAAATGTGTATTTTCCTCTTCCCTTAAAGTTTGACCCATATATTTAGGGACACCCTGTATTATACATGTTACATTTAGTATAAATACAGTATTTTTATTTAATTTTTTACAACCGAGAAAACTGTAAATAATTACAAGATGCTTTTAAATTATTTGAGTATTAAGGAAAATTGTTTAAAATGTTTTTTTTTTTATACAATATAGTTAGTCTTATTATCTTTCCTTAAGTTAGTTAGTCTTATTATCAATTCTATAAAAAAAAATTATCTATCGTAATTTATTTGTAAATTAAACCTTAAAAATATTTTTAACATTGTAGAAGATCTTTTATGTCTCATTCAATTGTCAAATTCTAAAAACTTTGAGTATCTTAAAAATAAATAGGCACTATGTCTCCAACTAGAGTGCACCCTATTCTCAATTTCAGAAAAAAATCTCCCAATTTGCTATTTCTCTCATGCTTTAACATAAAGCTCAAATGACAAGCAGGCGTGATGGTGGATTGCCAAGTGTTTAAGATATGCATAAGTCGTTGCGTGACGTTTCTTTTCTCTTTAATTCTGTTTCTGGAACAATAGAGTCGCTCCCCAACGATGGCTCGAATCTATGAACGTGACCTATTTCAGGGAAATTCCAAGGTTTATTACAATAAATCTAGGACTGGGTACTGGAGCACGTTTTAACCATGGTCAACCTTGAGGAGACTTGAACACGCAAATTATAGGCCTAGCATTAAATAATAAGAATAATATATGGGTAATTGTTTATAAAGATTTTGCATCTTAAAATAAAGTCTTTAGTATATAATTTTTTCTATATTTGATTAAGTGATAAGTTTCATATTTGGACCTCGAGAAATAATAAAAATGAAAATTGTATAATCAATTACATTTTAAATTTGTGTTGATTTTAGTATCGAGTTTTTTCTCCTTGTTTTCCTATATTTGGTGGAGTAATTAAAAAAATGCTTTTTCAAAAAAAATGCTTTTTAGTCAAATCCTTAGTCAAATTGATTGTTTATATAAATTTTTCAAATTTATATTGCTTCAATCTTTAAATAAAAATTGATTGTTTATATATTTTTCAATCCTTAGACAATATTGATAGCTTTTATGTTTACCAATAATATTATTGACAATAATAATAAAAAGTTTATCTACTTCATTAATCTGGGAAGCTGTTTCGTTTTTCATTTGTTACGACTTAACATATTAAAAAAGTTTTTAAATACTTCAGATGTGATAAAAATAAAATAAACCTGATCTATTAAAAGGTTTTCTGAGCCGTAATCATAAGCAGCAATATCTGCAAAAATAGTATTATCAAAATAATGAAATATATTGAATTGCGAGCGAAAGTTACAAAACTTTAGGTACTTAGAAGTGCAACAGAAAAACCAGAGAGCTAATACATTAAAATATAAAACGTAAAATTAAGAAGATTTAACTATACAGAGTAAATAAACTTTAAAAAATGAAAACAGGTTTTCATGCTGGTAGATATTATTATTAAAAATAAATAAATAACAATGCTTACATTAAATTCAATTTAAAGAAATTAAAAATCATATGCACGAGTTGAAATAAAATCAAAAACAGTCTGAAACCATTCTTTCAAGCAGATTAGCAAAAAAGAAAAAGTATGAAACTTTACAGAAAGAATGATAATCTAAAAATACTATTGATTGTTTCTATGTATAATTATTATAGACTTTCCTTTTTATCCTGATTAAAGTTCATACTTTTTTTTAACAATTTTAAATGGATTCTCCGTTTTTTGAAGTTTGCATTTAAATAATAATAATAATATATATATATTATTATAAAATGTTTAGATTATTTTTTTCTTCTAATGCATCTGGCAAATAGACCGTGATCTTCGCCATAAGGCCTGCACCGATGTTACTCACTTTGCATTGCAACTTGATGGTAAGCCACGGACGTGGAGTAACAATGCCCCCCCGCAACGCTCTACGATCCTATTAGTACCAAGACCTACGGTTTAAAATGGATTCGAACCACTACAACGTCCTTGGGCAAAGCCGGGAAATGAACCCGATACCTGTGGTATCGAACGCCAGAGCGCTAGCCGTTCGGCCATCAGGCTTTGTTTAGATTATTATATATATGAAAATCTTTTTGAATATTATATGTTTCAATATTTTCTTTACATCATTGTATTAATTTAATCTTCTTTCCAGATTTTCGGTTAACGATATTGGAAATTTTAAAATTATATGGTTTAACCATAAATCTCTAGAATATATACATAGTATTTTTATTCATTTTTTTTCTAGTCTTGTTTGCTTTTTTGGTTTTGAAATTTACATTTTTTAAGCTTTGGATTTATGTAATTTTGCCTTTTATCGTATGTATTTAATAAAACTGTTCTATTTGATTTGGATAAAATATTTTCAATATTTAAATGTTTTGTGAAAGTGATAAAGAAATTCTTGATAATGGTAAAAATGTATTATAATTTATGCCTGAAACATCTTAACGTGTCTCAGCTAGTAGTTTATGAGTTAGCGTGAATTGTTTAAATGATTATGCAATTCTATGCAATGATTATGTAGATGCGATAATTGAAGTATTATAAAAATGTGAATAATTTGAAGTATTAGGTAAAGAAGGTAAGAGGCTTTTATTTATTATTGTAAAATTTTAATTTTTGATTCACAATTAATAATTTTTTCTTTGGATTTTAGACAAAATTACAGGTTTTTAGATTTAATACCAAGCTAAAGAATATTGCAAACTTTTAATGAAAATTAAATATCCTTAATTGCATCTAAAAAAATTATCATAGAATCATAATTTATGATGTATTTATCACTTAATTTAAATAATGTCTGATTTTAACAATTTCCTAATATTTAAATTAATAATATATTTAAACTTTTTTTTTAAATATTATATTTAAACCTTTTTATGAATTTGCATGCTCTTTTTTTCTGAATTCAGTTATTTTAAGTTTTTACTTGATTTCACAAGTAGAATAAAAGTAAATATTGAATTTTTTTTATAATAGAATTGTAAATATACTTATTAAGTTGTTTTCAGTTGAATCTGTTGTTAATTTTAATTATCCTTTGTGATTATTAATGGGAGAAATCGTAAAAAGATAAATCTTCAAATTTATTGTGTAAATTTTAATAGTCTGTTAATTAAAAATGTTTCACCTTCACAAAAAATCTTGAATAAATATAGTATTGAGCTGTAATTTAAATACAATTTAAATCAGTAATAAAAAATAAGTTTCGTTTTGGCGGAAACATTATGTTTTTCTGTTAAAAAAACAATATAAGAAGTATACAAATGAAGAAAGGGATTCTGTATGGTAGCAGTTTTGCTTGAACTGTTATATATAAATTATTATTATCATTATTATTATTATTATTATTATTAACTTAATCGAACTTATTTTAAATTTATAACATATTTATAAAACTGGGGAATTATATAATAATAAAAATATATCTATAGAAATTTTAAAAATTATATTGATAAAAATACGATAAGGTCAAAAATATCTTTGAAGTATAAAAAGTTTCTTAACCCTGAATGAACAGTTAATTTTGTCTCATTAAAAATTATTTTGGTGTCAAATATATAAGCAAAAGTGTAATTTAAATATCAAACATATTACTTAAAGATCTTTCATGTGATTGAAGTATTTTTGATTCCTAAAAGAAAAAAAGTCTGAACTGTGTGTTATTGAAAGGAGAGTGTGTAAAGCAAAAAAAAATGGCTGTTAATAGCTTTATCGTTTTGTATTTTATATACCGATGATAGGAGCTAAAAATTTTCAATAATATGAAAACTATCACGAAAAGCCTGATTTATTGGGTTGATTTCAGAAAACGCATATAAATTGAGAACAATAAAAAATAATAATAAAATTAGTGTTTCGAAAATTATTTAATTCAAAATGATCATAATGATTCAAATATCAGTTTACTCAGTTAGAAATGCAACTAAGAATACTGTATAAAAAGAATGTGTTGCAAGAAATGGGTGCTTCATAAATAATAGCTGCAAATCTCTTTATTAAAAGCAGTGCTTAAAGTTTACGAAATCTGTCAAGAAACCTATTGAATTCTTTCAATGATGATTCGAAATTCAACTTATGTAAGTATGTAGTTCAGATGAAACAGCCCATATTATGGTAACCCTATTATCTTATCAACCAAATAGGCAGATGTAATTACAAAGTTTATGAGAAATTGTTTAAAATTATCTGTGGGAAGGTTTATTGGAATGAATAAATTCATATGGAAGTACAATATAATATGCATTCGATTTCTTTTAAATAAAATGTTCATGGTAGCACGGATAGATTGTCGTTCACTGCATTTTATGTTCCAATACGCTAAATATTTTATATTGTGTGAAACATCAAATAGCAACCTTTGTACAAAGTGTTACAAAAACTTTATTCTTGAAAAACACCTCATGGTTTCAAACACTTGAACGAGCAATAGAGAAATTCGGCCATTAAATTAAAAACTATAGCTCAGAAAGCAATGAAAAATTTGAAGTTCTGTACAAGATATAGGAAGCAAACTTACCTTGGAGAGAAGAGGAAAAGTAGAGGCAATTTTACTCTCATATTGAAACAAAAGTTGCCCCAATTGATGAATAGATTTGTTTAAATAATCTACAGGAGTAGATCTTCTATGCAACAAAGTAGTCACACGGAAAACTTTTTGTTTTCCTTTTCATTCGTCAGTTTCGTTATTCGATTTATTCGAATGAAATCGAATAAATGGAATAATAACATTTATAATATTATAATCAATATTATTTATGATCGATTATAAATGATATTAAATTATTATCTAATAATAATTTAATATCTTTCTTAATATTAAATTTGCTGAAAATTCTATCAGTTTAATTAAGATTATGCAAAGTTTTTTGCCTCTATTTAAAGATATTTTATAATATCTAATTTCACTTTTGTGTATCACACAACAAGGAGATTCTTTGTAAATAAATGTATACAAAAGAAAATTTCCATTTAATTTACTTTCTCAGAGAACAGCCATATTTAAAGATGGCTTACGACAGCCAAAGTATTTACCTAAAGAACAGATTATTCAAATATTTTACTTATTTTCACTTTTGTTAATGTTTTATTTTACATCATTATAAATAAAGGTTTATGTTACTTTATTAAATCGGTGAATAAGTTTCGATTACCTCTTTCTAAAAGCTACTCCGTTTAAAATTATTTTTGAATGAATATTTTTTTATATTAATATAATAATTGTTCTTAAAAATTCATAAATTTACTAAAAATTTTAGTATATATATATATATACGAATTTTCTTTTATGCGCAGATATATGTATAACAATATGTTTTTATACATATATCCATAATAAAACCATTAGTAATTCCAATTTTGTTAAGGCTTTACTTTCACATTATCATAAATAAAGGTTATTATTTTATTAAATCGATGAATAAGTTTCGACTATCCATTTCTAAAAGCTTCTTCTATTAAAATTATTTTTGAATAACGTTTTATATTAATATATTAATTTCCTATAAA
The DNA here is from genome assembly GCA_021605095.1 of Caerostris extrusa. Taxonomy (NCBI): domain Eukaryota; kingdom Metazoa; phylum Arthropoda; class Arachnida; order Araneae; family Araneidae; genus Caerostris; species Caerostris extrusa. Next base: position 32,532 of record BPLR01009279.1, read on the forward strand.
AAATAATAAATTTACTAAAAACTCTAATATATATATACATCTTATCTTTTCTGAGGGGACATATGTATAAAAAAAATATGTTTTGTATAAAAAATATGTTTTGTATAAAAAATATGTTTTTGTATAAAAAATATGTTTTTGTATAAAAAATATGTTTTTTAAATATGGTTTTTTATTTTTTATTTATAACAATAAACTTTAGCATTAAACGAGATATTAATGACCATGCGTAAAAAAAGATAGCAATCAATTTGACCTTTTCACTTGGCTCAGCTCTAAGCAACGGCGAAATGCGACGAAAACAAAGAGTTCAAAGAAAAGGCGGTCGATTGAAAGTTTCCTTACCCGTGAGTTGTGTTGTTTCCGAAAACTACTTTGGCCAGCTTTTCTGATGAAAAGAAACTCTGACGTCACTGAGTGATGGAAAGCTACTTTATCTAAAGTAAATATTGAGTAGCCCATATAGGAAATAAATGGCTGTATTTTGCTGTATCTTTTTTTTTTTCGTATCGAATTTTCAATACAAATAGTTTTAATAACCATTTACGTATCAAAATACTTTTTTATAGATAAGTATATTTACACGTTTAAGGTTATTTTTCTGTTATTTTTATGTTCATATATGTTAGATGTATAATAAATAAATGGCTGTATTTTACTGCACTTTTTTTTTTTCGTATTGAATTTTCTGTACAAATAGTTTTAATAACCATTTACATATTATAATATATTTTTACAAAGGTATATTACCATGTTTAAGGTTATTTTTCTGATATTTTTATGTTCATATGTCTTTGACGTTTCTGCAATTTGTTACAAAATCATTCGAGAATTCCTTTTTTTAGCAAAGACAACATTTCATATGAATTTCAAAGAAGGTATACGAAATGAAAAAAAAAATTATCGAATTCTGTTTCGTGCCAAATGATTTTCAATATCAGGGTGTTACATAAATATAATATATCACTTTTATTTTTTAATAATATAGGCAATTTTTGAGTTACATTTCGGAGTTTAACTGTAATCTAAACAATCCAGAAAGTTTGGAAGGAACTAGAAATGTCAGAAACGCAGAATTTAATCTGTTTGATTTTTAGATTATTAAAATGAATCGTTAGAAGTGAATTGTTGGAAATAGAAATGTAAAAATTTTGTTCCTATAACGGAAAAATAAAATCTGAATTTGAAACAAATAAGATTCTTAATTATTATAAACCTATTCAAAATGCTTTGAGCAAAGGAGCAACGAACGTACCATTTAAGGAGTTACTATATGTGGTAAAGGACCACAAAATCTTCACATATTAATTTTGAAAAGTGATTAAAACGTAAGGGAATAAAATTAATTTTAAAGATCAAAATAAATTTAAAACAAGGTAGCATATTCACTAAGCAAGTAAGGAAAATTTAAAATGGAAAATTCATAAATTTAAGAAATAAAAACTTTAAATGTCAGAAAACAGTTGGTACAATTGGGGGCCTTTTACCCATTGCAAAATTTTTTAAAAGTATAATAGTAAGAAATAAAAACCATCCAGGAATTTGTACTAGGCCAGTGATTCAATTAAATAATAAATAAATTTTAAATAATTTGTTGGAAGCCAGCATTTGAATAATGCGTTGTACAACTTGACACGAGAGATAAATGAATTTAGAAAAAAAAAACAAGATTTAATAGGAAATAATCCAAATTTAGAGCTAAACAAAGCAGATCAGATCCCCAATGAATTGATTATTGATAAAGGACTGTTTGAGATGGGGAAGCCCTCAAAGACGGTATCAAATATTGTCTGAAGTCTCTTCCTATAGTTATTAACACAGATAATCTTATCGCTGCATTGCAGATATGAAGGCATTTCGCCTGAAACCTTATAGAAATTTTGAATATGTGATTAATAATAGAATCCAGATTTGATTTTTACAGGTTAAACCTGGCAAATCAAGGGGCATTTACTATATTGGCTACCATTTTATTTTGAAATGACTGCAACTTTTGAAAATTCGTTACTGTGATTAAATCCAAACTGAACAGCCATATAAAAGAATAGATCTTATAATATATTTATATAACAAAACTTATGCCTAATCACTCTGATTTTTCAAGAAATCAGGTGTTTGAGTTAATATTATAACGACAAGTCAACTGATATTACTATGACAGTTTTCCAATTGTTGTGAAAACAACATCTTTCTCATTCAAAATTTAAAAACTAAATGATGTCAAAAATGTTATGAAGAGGAAGAGATTTTAACATGTGATTTGTTACTAAATCTAAGCCAAGAACTTCATGCGTTTGATAAAATTGTAGACTTCCATGGCTTTAATTTTGCCTATGGATTTACGTGCGGTTTTTGAAAGATATCATTAACAAAAATGTTTATGCGTCTGAAGAAATCAGGACGTCGTGATTTGGTTCAAATTGCAGCTGCAGACTATCAGCTGATAGCTCGAATTTCTCCTTAGGGGTATAAGACTAAGTATCATTACAGACAGTCAGAGGGAGAATGTTTGTGTAGATTTTTTTCCCTAAAGACATTTACTTCCAAAAAGTGTCCCAGGTGAGAGTCCCAGGTGAGAGTGCTCAACATTCCTGAGCAAATTTTTGATACTCATTTTAATCTTTTTACAACTGTCATAATTCGCTTTTTAATTAGAGGATCTCTCGATTTCAGCCCTGATCTACGAATATAATTTCTGATTTTATTATCAGTTTTAATGTTAGTAGTAAATATTACATGTGGAGGTTTAAACTTAAGCTTGGATGTTTCTCTCGGAGTTTTATGGAGATGATCTTCCATTTTACTAATGAATCTTTTAGTATCTTCTGGTTCTCTTACATGCAGTTTTAGGAGATGCTCCCTATTAAGGATATATTTAAAATCCTCCCAATGGGTCGGCACTTTATCTGGAGCTCTTAGTGATACGGCGCTGGTTTCCAGGATAAGCACAATCAAGAGAATGATTAGAATTTAATTCTGTCACCACTTCAATATTAAAATTAAAAGAAATGAAGAACATTATTTACGAGATCAAGAACATCATTGCAACTTATAAGTAAAAGCGAATTGTATAGAGAATATCTTTGAGTCATATCAGCAAGATAAGAAACTCAAAACTTGAGTTGAAGAAAATGATGGAAGTCGGAATTAAGCGATTAAGGAAACACAGATACACTTAATATATTAATATATTTTATATCTTGCGTTCTTATGACAATTACAGAATTTGGTCAGAAAACATTAAAAATTAAAAATAATGATTTATTTCTCATCAAAGTTTACCGATTTTCTGCAGTAAGGCCATAGACTTCAAAAGCCATATAGATTCGTGAACTCCTATTTAAAAACTATATTCAAGGTTGAAATCCATAACAAAAAATTATTAAAAACTGTTTTTAAATTTAATTATTCAATTTGTCGTGTAAAAGTTTTATGTAAAAACTATTAAAAGTTCACTGTATTAAAATTTCTAATTTTAAAAACTTACTTTAAATATTTCCTAATAATCAAATGGAAGAAATTCTTATTGATTAAAAAAATTTTTTTTCTTCTCATCAGTTTATTTCGAAATTTTATTTTATTTTTTACATTTTGTTATCATTTAAAAACGCTATGAAAGATTTATTAATTCACTTCAAACACCATATTAGGAGAATTTTAGTAGCATTTTTTATGCAAAATTGCACAAAAGAGTAAATTCTTAGTATTATATTTTTTACAACTGATAAAAATAAAGAAAATTTTAACTATTGAAAAAGTATTGAGATTATGAAAGAATTAAAATTACAACAGTTAATCACAAAAAATTAAAGATCTCGTAATAATTAAAATTACTATAGTTAATATTAAAAAATTAAAGATCTATAAATTAATTAAATTAATAAAACTTTCAGATATTATATTGTAGTAAAATTGAATTTATTTATATTTTTATAAAAAATCTGTTTTTGGATTTATGACTTTTTTTTTTAATTTTCATACTTAAGTCTTATAATATTTTCAGTTATACTCTTTAAAAGGTAAAATTTACCCTTCTCCAAAAAGTTAAAGGGAGAGAATTAATTGCACTCAGAATATTTTATAATAACAAAGCAGCGATACAATTTATAACTTACTATTATTTAAGGTTTTTTTTCATCTTTCTTTTGAAAAAGCATTTTCCTTTTAGTGGTTTAATAATGAAATCAAATTCATTTACATAATACAAATAATCGTAAGTATAATAATATAGTATGAAAATCCTTAGCATTAATTTGAAGCTGAAATCAGCACTTTTTTGTCGTCGAAATTGAAAAATAATTGACTTTCTTTCTTTTTTTTTTTTTCATTGTCTATTTGTATAATATTATAGAACAAATTGATGAGAAGATTTTTCCTTTTAATTTAATTCAAGCAATTTAAATACAGCCAGTTTAAAAAATACGGTTTTAAGCAGACATCTTAAAGACAACTGCGGATTTGCATATCTTTCAAGCATAAAGTATTTCTTGAAATATATGCAGATCATATATTTCAAGAAATGCTTAATGTACTTGCTAACGAGACTTCTATCACTTCCACCTAAGATTTCAAACAATTTAAATGTTGTTTATAATTTTAGAAAAATTGACATAAGTTTTTACGAATTAATCTTAATAGCACTCAAAATTTTTTAATTTCCAAAGTAACACAACATTTATCTTTCACCTGATTTTCAGTATTAATGTTTAATTAAATGAAAACTATGGAAGGGATTTACTGATTGGAGTGAAGTTTCCTTTCAATCATAATGAGAGTTGTGATATTAATTATAAAGATGTACGAAAAATATTTTATTAGATGATGTTTTAAACAACTGAATGACGAAAAAAACTTTTGTTTTACAACGTTTGTTTGTTTTTTGTATCGAAAATTTAAACTTATGATTAAAATTTACTTTGAATGTTTTTTTTTAAACTTTTGATTTCAAAAAGAGGGAAATAAAGTATTATTTCGTTCGATATAAAAGTTAATAATTAAAGTCATAAAAAATGTTAATAAAATTTATTATAAAATAAATTTTTTTGAAAAAAACAACAATTTTTGGGATTATTTAAGTTAACTATTTCACTAAAGTTTATATAGTGAAGTATTAATAAAAAAGAAGAAGTAAATAAAGCATAATAATACAGTATTAAGAAGTATTAATAAAAATCTCTTCAATCTATGCTTTAGAATTTTGTCGGCACTCAAATTAATTTAGTTACTTTAACGAAAAATTGTTAAGTATTGTACGATAACACATTTATGCCTATTTTGAAAAAGGTTGGTAAGTATCTTCGCTGTTATGTAATTAAATAGAAATAGCAATTAAGTAAAGATATCCATACTTTGTATATTTATCTAACTTTTTTTTTTTTTAAAAATATTTTCCCATTAGTCATGTTGCCCATAAACGTCAACCCATTGTCAAAAGAAAAGAATAACAGAATATCTTTTATCCAATTTTTTATTATACAAAAGTGCTTTTGCATTAGAAAATTTATTATTTTTTTCAACTGTCAAACATTTTAAGTTGATGCTTAAACTCCTATTTGTGATATCACCATGGCAACGGCCTTGAAAAACTGAAAAACACTCATAAAAATGAGAACCACCAAAAGCGCCCTTTGTGGCTGCAAGTGTCCCAATTCTTTTCTGCAAATATTAATTATTACCCATCAGCATAGCAGAAACTACTTCCCATCCAATAGCATAATCGATATCGCCAGTATTTAAACAGGTGGCACCGCCCTTAAAATTGGGACATTTGAGGCACCAAAATACCATAAAAACCCCAAAGTCTGACCCCAATGCATAAGCAATCTAGTTAATAGTAACCGTTACGGTCTTGGTTTCCACTAAAAGCATTCCCGTTTTGGGATGGCCTTCCCATGAGGGGCTTTCTAATTTGTTTTCTGACTAACTTCTGTTGATTGAATGACTCTTCTTAGCACTCCAGGGATTCTTGGCTTCATCGTGATAGAGCTTATTCCCTCATTTAATAACGGGTAATAGCTATTTTGACAGTTCTCTTACTTTATAGGTGCCTAAAGGATTAAAAAAATTTTTTATATTTGAGAAGGCGAAAGGTTATTTATTATCTATTTTTCTGTTGCATGTATAATGAGTAATTTTATTTTTATGTCAATTCCAGCATCGCATAATTTTGAAAAACATTTATCAATTAAAGCAATTTTTTATTTTAGAATTTTTCTCGTAGAAAATGTGATCCATTTCAAATATTAAAATATTATATAGGCCTCAGAAATTTTAAAAATTAAATTTCTTTTGTTGTGAATCAATTCCCCCCCACAGACGCCCCTAATTTCTGTTATCTGTCATCATTTTTGCTGCTACATTATTTCGCAACAATTATCAACCCAAAATAAAAGATATGCAAATGTTATTTAAATATGAATTAATAAAGTGATACCTATATGTGGTGAAATATTTTATAGTTACTATGATTTCTTGCAGACATGGATGTTCCTTACTGAGCACCAGTATAAAAAAATAGGTGGTTTGGTTTGGTTTGTCATTTTGAGCTCACTTTGGGCTAATTAGACCGGGACCTACAGGTTAACGTGGATTCCGAACCACTCACAAAATCTTTGCCACCGCCAGGATTTGAATCTAAAGGTCTGTGGTACCAAAGGTCAGAGATCTAGCCTATTGGCCATTAGGCCACCAAAAAATCGGTAATCAGAGATTGTATTTATTCAACATTTTGCTGAATTGCGATCTTTATTTATATTTATTTTTCTCAGTCAGATTTCGGAAAGAAAAATATATCGTGTGTAAACTATTTGTCATTATAAATGACAATAGATGGCGCCACGACCAAGAGGCTCTTCCATAACTCCTCCTCCTGTAACTCCATATAAGGCGAATGTCTTATACGGGGATGAAAAAATGTAACTGCAAGGGCAGAAGAAGGAGCGAGTTGTGGTTGGCGGGCGGTTGCTCGAATACGTATTGTTGGACTGTGAATAATTATTTGATATATATCAACTGAAAGTGTGTTATTTTATGAGAACAGAAAAAGAAGACAACACGTGATAAGTATAAATTACTCATCTATATATCATGTCTACTAGCATCTATGAAAGTTTATCCTTAAAATATTTTATGTACTAGTGGTGCATCATTAAAAACCAGTAAATGTTTTGAATTGCTAAATTGTGTAGCTTTTTTATTGAAAACAATATTTTAAAGTTCAATAATCAAATAGTAAGCTAAATTAAACTAGATTCATAAAATATGTAATTTTTGAAACGACTATACAAGTGTGTGTGTATTCAAGTGCATTCTCTGTAAGAAGACTGAAAATTATATAAAATATTTTGGCTATAAACATTTAACTTATTCTAAATTTCTTAGAAAATTATTTTGATTAAACTAAGGTTTTTTTTATTTTAAAAGTAATAAAATATTTTCATATTCTGGATAATTTTTTATTAATAATTTAGAGGTTACTAGTTTAGATGTTACTTAGCAAATACTTTAATCAAATTGTGCTACACAAACAAAAGAAAACAATAGATTTGCGTTATTTTTGGGAACACAAAAAATGGAAGCATACCAAAAACAAATATATCTGATTTCAATGCGTGATGAGCTTCATTATTGAGTATGATGACTTCTATCAGCGATCCTGAATAATCAAAATGGTATTAACACACTTGACAATAAAGCTCATGCTATGTCCAATAGTTCGAAGATCTTAAAGGGTTGCAGAAATGGGTTAAAACAGCAGTATGTGGCTCTAGAACATCTGAAGCATGATCAATTGGATTCAAGTCCTGATAATGTGCTAGTTAATCCATACACAGAATATTCCTTTCAAGAAACCTTTTTTATCTCCTTCACCCTTTCAAGAAATTGATTCTTTACCAAAAGATCTACGTAAGGTTTAGCATCATCATTTGGGAGGGAGTCATCAAAGTGTAAGGATGAACAATTCGATTAAGAATGTCGTTTCTATACAATTGAGAAGTATGGTGACTCTTGGGGAGATATACTACAGGTCAGTGTATCCACCCAAAGAGATACATGCGCATTCGGACACTAGACCTTCATTCATTGGACTTACAAATTTGCCTCACTGGATGTGACTGAGATAATAAAGTGCTCCCACAAGACTTACAATCTTCTTAAGGCATTTTGCAAATAAAATCTGGACTCATCAGTAAATAGTATAGATCTCTATCGTCTTACGCCGTAATTGGCCTGTTTGTGTGCCCAATTAAAAACTTTTATTTCGATGGACATCTTGGTATGCAGTGAGCACATTTGATCTGGGTGTCAACTTTCTAGTGGCTGCTTTAATAGATGATTAGAGGTGCGGTTGATGTAATGGTTCGATGCCTTCTGGCATTTAGTTGCAAATTGGCACTTGAAGCTCTAAAGTCTTCCTCGGATATAACGTATAGAAGCTGATTTTATTCATAGAAATGCATCCAATGTCCAACTATGAATTACAGAAAGTTTCACGTTCAACTGCCTAGCTACTTAGAATTGACCCTGATCCTTCTCTATTTGACCAATAACTCCCTATAATTATTTTTCAGATAAATCATATTCTTATACCTAATATAATAACTAAATTATAGCTTTCTAGAAATTTCACTACGTAGTTTCTATTTCCTTAAACTACAAAAAGCTTTTGCAGCCCAGTTTTGGGCACCTATCTTATTATATTAAATGACAGTTCAATTGTAACCAACTTGCCCAATTGTATTATTTCACTAATTTAGATATATTGTAATGAAGCATTCCTTTTTATGTATACGGTGTGATTCTTATGAAATTTTACTTGTATTTGGCCATGTAATTTATTTTCTATTTTTTCTCGTAATTATTTTCTGAATTTTCCGATAGCAAAGTATATGAAAGGTAAGTTTCGTTGTTCGCATATAGCAACGACCTACTATTTCTGTCGCTTTTTAATCACTTCATGTATAGGATCGCTAACTCCATTATGGTTGTGCGACTCTGACCATCTCTAATTCACAAAAGACGTCTATTTAATAGAGCTCACAATTGTTTGTTGAATTGATTATCAATGGAAATTGCATGTCGGGAGTCTTAAATAGGTCATTCAACAAATTTTGGGTACACGCACACTCATTGATTGTTTGTCAGGTCTTTGCACTTTTAATTTGCGTGTATAAAAGCATCAAATGAAATACCTTATCATGAATTATACATTTTATGTAAGTTAAATTAAAATCCGAAAAACTATTATCTGCAAAAATAAATTAGACTTAAATATTCTTAATCAGATATAACATTAAAAATAGGAAATAATATAATAAATAAATAAATATTTTTTCTGATTAATACTAATTAGTTTTAAGTATTATATATCCAAATAATTAAATAACACAAAGTTTATAAATTTATTTATCAAAAACAACTATTTCAAATGTATTTTGAAGTCGTAACAACATAATTAATTTAAGTCCCGAAATTCTCACAAATTTTTATTGATTTCAATTTAATGAATTCATTTCCCTTTCATATAATAAAATTGTTTTTTTTTTTGTATGGCCCTATGGTGACAGTTAATGTCATAAAGAGTACTGAAATTTGTTTGAAAAGTTTTATTTATAATATTTATTATCTTAGCTTTATAATTTAATATAAGATTATCTCTCTGAAAATTTCATGTACAAGTATTCCTAAATCTGGAACGAAATCAGATTTAAGAATCAAAATATTTGGAATAAATTTTTGAAATATAAGACACCATGTAAGAGACTTCGTAAAAAATATTAAGAAACAGTGGTAGAAACATTGATTGCATTGCCAAGGACAACAACAATAAAATAGTCTAGACGCCAAGTTTATTTAAATATACTGTGGTTCATACCACTGTATAATAAACTAGATCAGGAGATATTCAATCGATTCAAATTATTTATACCCTGACTTTTATTTATCTCACTTTTTTACGATATATTTTCTTTACTAAGAAACTCTACCTCTCTGGTGTCTATAGTGTCTCTTTTGAACGCCTCTTTTCGTTCAATAAATAAAATCGAAGGTCACACTATATCTATAATTATATTATTTTTGAAAATTGCTAAGAAATTTATTTCAAAAATATTTATTTACAAAACGTCTATTCAAACGCTATTCAACGTTTCAAAACTTTTAAATCTATCGATCATTCGTAGTTAGGACATTTCTACAACACAACATTTATTTGTTCAGGACTAAACAAAGATGGGAAATTTTATATTGCACAACCTTTATCGATGTAAATTATATCAACTCAATATTATTAATGTATCTTTCTACACGGTCGAAACTATGGCCTTGAGATTTATCAATAGTTACATCATTTGGAAACTGTACTGCATGGAATGTAAATAATGTTTTGTTTGCATGCAGGTTACTTCTATCAAGTTTAATTTATGAAAGAAATACAACTTTTCAAATAAGATAACTTTCCAAGATTTTACTAACAATTTAATTTTTAAATAACGAAGAGAATAAGAATTGAAGGCATTGCTATAAAAAAGGAGGTATGCCCTCCTTTAAATTTATTTAAAGAGTATTTTTTTATTTACTTGTTTAAAGAGTATTTTCGAAAATCGTAAAGTAATTTCGTAAATAAATTTCGTAAGATTTCATGTTAATTGAGATAACATGAAATCATACGAAATTTAATATAAAATATATTAAATTTTGTAAAAATCTATCTTAAAATCTTTCGTTAAAAATATATCTTCTATATGAACTATAATAAGTATTCTAGCTATTTATTTTTTACTTCAAAATGGATAATCTACACGATGTTGGCGACTGGATTTCGTTTAATTACTAATTATCTATTTTGGAAAAACCTGAAAATGAAATACAATGTCCTTAATTAAATCAAATTAAAAACATTACATTTTCACTTATTTACACATTTATATTATTACTCACATCATTCCTGTAATGTCTGGCTCATATAATGTATTATCTGCTATCAGCCAGCTGTAGAAATCTCGTTCAAAATGGAGGAGCTACTTCTCTTTTGCAGCAAACAGTGCAATTCGTAAAGTATTCTATGTTATATACCGATTATTATCTTAAACAAAATGTTGAAATATCACCATGAAAACCTAATAATAAATTTGACGATTTTTTTTTTCCCAAAATGTTGGCATGGGATTTTGTAAACTTTTTACGCAATAAATGAAACTGACAAAATCATGATTGATTTTTACTGACTGTTTGTATATGAAGATTACATAAAATAACATAATCTATGTATATAAGGTAAGAACATTTTTTTGTAAGAATATTGTGCGATTTATTGTTTTGTTCCATTATCATGCATTAATAGAAGATTGCTGAACTAGCTACGCAGATACTCTTACTTAAAACTTACTTACTTACTCAGTTAATTTCATAACATTTATTGAAAAATTAAGTTCTGACTCTTACATCTAATTATTATATTACTTTTATTGCTAAGCTTCAAAATTTGTTTGTACTTTTTTTTCAGATAAATAATCTTACACTTCGAATGAAAAAAAAAATGTGATTCAATGAAAGTAACATTTTTAAACATTAATAACATAGATATGTGTAAAAAATAAACATTTGTTAAAACATTTGAAATAAATATTTGTAGGTCTTCTTGTGCCAGGCAGTAGAATGTACTAAAAAGACAAACGCCAATGCAAAATTTATTTTCAAGGTAATAAAGTTTCTGCCGCTTTAATGACTTTGAGATTTCAATCGTCACATCCAATTGCAAATCCATAATAATTGTAGCAAAAATATTAAAGCCTAGTAGATTCTCTCTTTCCACTTTCCTAATTCTTTTCTTTTCTCTAATTTTCTTCTTCTAAATTGTATTTATTTTTCTTTGATTAACTCCTACTTTTTTTTTAATACTTTAAATTTTATTATTTCCATTTTAAATTCTCTCAGAACAATGGCTTTTTCTTAATTTTTATCATTTCTTCTCTAACTATTAAGTATAATTTGTTATAATAAATATGTGAATTTTAAGTTTAATTATGTAACTGGAGATAAAGGGATTCTTTTATAATAAAAAAATGATGCAGATGGCTCTGTGTGCGCTTTTTAAGTGGACGCAAAAAAGTAAAACTTATACAGTAAAGCCAATAAATAGATTTATTAATTTTTAATTTTGGAGAATTTTTAAAGTCATTTTAAATTTTCTGGAAAAAAAATAGATAATTTATATTTAATAATCAAAAAAGTGCATATAAAATTAAATCTTACAATATTAGTTAGAACACAATAAAGTTTTAAATAATCAAGCTAAATCTGAATCAACGATCTGATTATTCAAATTAAATCTGAATCAACTATTTGAATTATCAGATTTAAATTATGCACCCATTAGTTTATAAATTTCTCACTGTTGCAAAGTGATTTCTAATACATAATTTTGGCTAGCTAATTTACGCATTTTTAAGAAATGTAAAAAAAAAAAAAAAAAAAAATTATTCCACAAATATACATATATTCTTCTTCATCGACGTTTCCGCCCCGTGGTGGGCCAAGGCCGTCTGCCTATTGGAGACAAGAGACATTCTTCTTTTTTTGCGGGGGTAGGGTTGTCGGCCGTACGCCTAACCTTCATGTTAGACCGGGACCTACGGTTTAAAATGAATTCCGAGCCACTACAAAGATCCACAGCACCGCCGAGACGTGAAGCCAAAGGCTGTGACACCGAACGTAGTCACTCGGCCCTCTGAAAAATTTAACTCATTTTAGTAAATAAAACGAATTAAATCGACGTATACATAGAAAATTGTACTATATTCAAATCTGATACTGAAAATTTACTTCTGATTTAATTTTAATTTTGTTTATCGCGCCATTTAAATAATACATGCAGTTGGTTCAAATTAATATAGTTTTGGTATGCTGTAAGTTTCATGCCATTTAGCTCTTTAAGAAACTAAAATATAATGAATATTTTTAGAATTAAAGATTGCACACTACCTGTTGCAGTAATTCTTTGAATTTACAATTTAAATTAATAGTTATAATTTAATAGAATAATAATTTAATTTTAGTACTACTGAAATGTAAAGAAATTAGCATCTATTATTTCTTACATAATAGCAGTTAATCAATTATTTTACCTGAAGTTACAGTCAGAGGTTCGAAGAATAAATTAAGCTGCATCTTTAGCACCGATAACATTATTAACTATTTCATTCGGCAAAAGAATTATAATTTATTTAACGATGTTTTTATAATGTTAATGCAGTTATAAGTTCATACAGATGTTCCTTTCAATAACAGAATAAATGTGAAATGCTTTTTTGAGTGATATAGCATGCATATTGAATGAAGAAATGCATGTGTGTGTTTTCCAGGCGGATGCCTTGTTAGCGGGATGCCGGCGGGGCGGAGCTGAGTCGCTCCGTCCATGGACTTGCGGCGCGGCAACAGGAGGATTCAGCAGCAGCGATCCTCTCGCCCTCGCACACCTCGTTGATGCTCGCATGCCAGCAGGAGGCCAGGGAAGACGTCAGAAACATCCTAGACAGACAGGTACGCTCCTGCATGCTTATTACATGCACAAATATTGTTATATGCACCAATCCTTCTTTCTTTCTTGATGCACTGATGTTTTCAAACAGTCGTAATTGGTTGTTCATCATATATTGTCCTGTTGTTGCTCTAGAAGTGAATTGGTCTATATCACAGTAACAGGCGAGACAATTTTAAACCCCTTTAAAATTTCTAAAAATACCACAATAATCAATTAACATAATTTCTAAAAACTTTACATCAGATCGGAGAGACAATTATGAATGAAAGAAATGACATGAAATGAAAATGAAATGAGACACAATGAATAAAATAAATATTATTATTAACATGTTACTATTTTATTTATGTATTTATACAAATAAACTATCATGGAGGCATCCTAATGATCATATATAACTATTCATTATGATACATCCACTAATTAATTGACTAAATTAAAAATCATTAAATTAATTGAGGGATTCAGCTAACAGACATTATTAACAAAAAAAAACTGAACATCATAAGCTATATGGAAGACAGCATACCCAATACTTGGCCTTCTATTATGGTCGGAGATTATTTGTATGATACTCCTCTCCATTCAGTGTATCTGTGCAGCAGGTTATCTATAATGCTTTTATTTTCACTTGCTGTGATAGGGTAGCAAAAAAAGGAGTCGACTGAATGTTCCAGTCTTGTTAGAACAATCATCGGTATAATGACATCGAATCCATCAGTGATTTGGACGCGCTGCAAGGGAACAACTTGCGTTAAAAGGTGTGGTTTTCTCTCAATCAGCTTTCTAGGCCCCTTCTCTGATCAAGCAGTATTTCGTCGCTGATGCTGAATCTAACCATTCTGGCTCCCTTCTCTTTCTTCTATCAAAAAGAAAAAAAAAGTTCCCAGATCCATAGAAGGCCTTTTTATATGTGGCTCAGATTGGGCTTATTATTTTTCTTAGAATATGGATCTCTTAGTTATAACATTCGCCGGTCATATTAATACATATTATTAGATGATCGCAAACTTATACCTAATGACATTCTATATCAAGCAGTAGGTGCTATAAATCTTTGAAGTGACTTACTGATATTGACAACAGAAAGCTGTAAAAGTAGAATTCCTTTCAAAGGATAAAGCACAGAATTCATAAGTCTATGAGTATATGCATGTCATTGGACACACTTTATTCTGCTTATTAGAGGTAGGTAAAGCAATGATAGACTTTTTATTCAGTAAAGTGGATAACATCCATTGTGAACGCAAATATCTGTTGTTGTACCAAATACTTCAATACTTCAACATTAAATTGAGCAGTCATATTCACATATAGAATGTCAATATGACTGCTCAATTCATATCAATTCTGTGAGCTAGATGCTTGTTTTCTCAGGCTTGACGTACCAGAAACCGTTATTTTTTTGCATAGATACAACCGTTAGATATATCGATTACACTTTTTATTTATTGCGCAATAAAAATCGATTGTTTTACTTGATTTATATAGTCTTCTAGAAAAATGAACAATATGGATGACTTTCTAGATAAACAAACAAAAAGAAATAATTTTCTTAGAGAAACAAACAGCTTTCTCTATTACACTGCTACTAATTTTCATGGTATGATAAATTTATTTTATCATATAGAATAAAAAAAATTTATACTTATAAATATTTTATCTTATTGTCAATAAATCATTGTATAATCATCCGATAATCATGAAGATTAATTAAACTAATACAAGACAATAATTGTTATAATAATTCAGTATCTATGTTTTTTACAAATATTTGTGATGAGCTTAAATAAATTATTTTTGTATTATTAACCAATTAATCTAAATTAATTATAAATAACTGTAGCAATAATCATAATATTCGAAGCAAAATATTTTTAAACAATATAATTTGTTCTCTTCACGAAAATTTAAATATTTCATTTTTTCAACAGTAACAAATAAATTATAATTATAAAAACACATCCTATAGCGATTATTTGATGATAGAACAATTTTGATAATAAATATTTTATTTCTTTATCCTGAGCAGCCTGCCGCTGCTTTACAGCGAGATCGCACAGGCAAGAACGCCCTGCACTACTGCGCAGAGAACGTGGACGTAAGAGTGCGCCAGCCGTGTACTCTCAGCTGCCCCTACACTGCTCAATACTGCCGATGAAGAAGGGTACACCCCTTGCATCTTGCCGTAATCAGTGGCAACAAGTCTATGGTAAAGTACCTATTGGCGAAGGGAGCCGATTCCAGAGCAGTAGACAGTGAGAAGCATTCGTGCGTCCATTGGGCGACAGGTGAGATAGACCCTAAAGCCGTGAATGTATTCATGTTCTACAAAAGAATTACATTAAACTTTAAATGAATATTACTATTCATAGAACATAATTTATATTTTATTGCCATTAATAAATAATTTTTAATATTATGTAATTGAGCAAAAAGCATTTCTTCAAATTTTTTATACTAATACAAGATGACCCTCTTCTTTAATAGTTAATGAATGACTATCAAATTTTAATATCAATATGCAAATATCAAAAATATTGAAAGTAAACGTTTCATGGCTAAATATCTCTATATTTTTAGTAACTGTTTAGTGAGTATTTCTGATATACTCCCATGCCTAAATTTTAAATGAATACAAAACAAAGCTGAAGCACAATTATAATTCCTCTATATAAGAAGAAAAAAAAATCTTATAGCTATCAGAAAATTAAGTCCAGATTAAAATAGAAAACAAAATTAAGAATAATTTTCATCATTAAGAATAAATAATTAATTTATAAAACAGAAAATTAAGTCCAAATCGGTTCCCAAGAAATATGAATACTAAATGAAAACGTGACCTTCCATAACAAGAAATTAGGATATGGCAAATCTAGTGGTCAAGATAACAAACAATGACTCCACGAGCTTTTGATCATCAATGGTAAAGTTTGTGCGCGCACCATTAATTTGAAATTAGATTCTTCTTCAAATAAATTTAGGGACATTTATATGAGGTTTTACATTTCAGTTTCAGAAACAAAAATTTTTTATCTTTAATTTCACCTTTTCATATCTTTTTTAGCCTCCAGTTCTTAAATAAGGCATTTCTAAAGAGACACATTCTTAGTAAAAAAATTTATTAATTGTGGTTCCTTTTACTATAAAGGCTTACATTCGGTCTTACTAAAGGTAAAGGCTATTACTGTTACTTAGAAGCTCTATGATAGCTGTGAAGTATACAAAAAGATTTTGAAAGCATTTTCAGGAGTGTAGTTTGTTATGATTTCATTTAATGAACAACAATGCCCATCCACATAAGGCTCATCTGGTCTACGCATTTCTGGAAAATGAGGACATTCATCGAATGCTTACTTGGGACATTCTAAAAGGGCAACTATAGCCTCATCTTTCACCTCCCAGAACCACCCATGAATAAAAAAAAAGTTATTGGTCAAGTAGAAACGATTGCTACAGCGAGTCATAAATTACATGCTTTCCAATATGAGAGCTATATATTTGTTAGAGAAAACCATTCTCCCTATCAATTAATTTTTTAGTTTGATACTTTTAGACTTTCTGATGCTTATGAACACGATCTGCTTATATAACATAACTACCGTGTAACTATTTTGTATTATATAATCCTATATAGATGACAATTCTGTCATGTATATAGGATTCTTAATTTCATGACAATTCTATCCAGTATTTCTGGAAATATTAGACTAAAAGGAAAAAAATTTTTCATTTTTAATGTCAGAATAGTAAATAGAAAAGCAAATAATGTTTATACCCAAATAAATTTATTTCCATACAAACACTTTGAAAACTTATCAAACATATTACATGTGATATTCAAAATACCGTGCATTTCTACAATGCGATTCGAATCTTGTTAGAGTATCGTTCTAATTTTTGCAGTGAGTGGTGACTGGGAGTGCCTTGATCTCTTGATCAACGCCGGTGCTGATCCTTCGACTCCAGATATCCACGGAGCTTACCCCGTGCACACGCCGCCCAGATGTGCGGCCCCAACAGCGAGATGGGCAACGACGTCAGAGTGGGGCTCATGGTGCTCAAGAAGCTGCTGTCGAGAGGGGTGGAAGTGGCCTGCGTCGACCGTGACGGTAGACCGCCTCTGCTGTGGGCAGCCAGTGGTGGTGAGTTATCTTTTAGCAGACCAATTAATACACAGTCCAGTCACATTAATGTGACCACTTGTCAAAAGGCATAAGCCTTTAATACTCCATAAGTATATAAAGGTTTTAGGATTAGTAAGGATTTAGTATATAAAGGATACCCTAGACATCCTTTTTATATACACTCCACTGCAATGTGCTGCCACCTGCCTTTTGTGATTGGTTATTTCACATTGACGTTGAAAGTAGGTGGTGGTCACATTAATGTGACTGACTGTGTATATTATGTTTATATTGGTGAATTTTTGGTTACTGTATCTTATTTGACAAGAGTGTGTTTATTACCCTGAACGAATTGTATTGAAATACATTTTAATAAATGCTAAAATGCATAAAACTTTACTAGTTTATTAAAAATTACAAATATAATTTGACATTGATTCTGAGATCACTAAACATACTTTAAAAATGGTTTCTTACTAAAATGTTTAATCTACTAATTTTGTATAGTTGCTGCTGTTGTTCTAATGCAGCTGGCAATACAGAGACAATCTTTATGCCATAAGCAAGGGCTGCACCGCTGTTACTCATTTAGCACTACCAGGGGGCAATTGTAGCTTGAAGATATACTATGGACGCGAGTAACACTACCTCATATTGTATAGTTGCTAAAGAGATGCATTCCCATGAGTAGTACCATTCAGTCGAATTAGATTCAGCATGGAAGAATAAAAGTTTCTTCTGATTATTCTTTGTGGATCTTATTAATTTGAATGACTAGGAATAAAGGTTTATCATTAAGATTTATCGGTTTAGCGTGATTTGCTGGATTTGTTTGTCCTTAAAATCCATTTGATAACAGTTATGATTGTTGTCTGAGGTAATCTTATTATTTTGATGTGATTGGAAAACATAGCAATATTCATTTGAGCAAATAATTGCGTTTATAAAATAGTAAAAGAAACAAATGATTACTTTTATTTTATTTTTTGACATTATGAAAAATTTATTTTGTTTTTAAGTGAATTAAATATCCATTACATTAGATTTTAGTTTTAATTTTAGAGACTGCTCATAAGTACTACCGAAATTTTGCGTAAGTGTTAAAACTTGTCTTGAGCAAACTTTCTATAGAAATTCTTTTAATAATAAATAAATTCATTTACCTTAAATGTATTTCAAATGCAGCTTTAAATTTTATTACTACTTGTGGTGCTAACTAGGGTTTTATATTGAGATTTTTTTACACATAAATTAAAACTTTCAGAAGTAATATTCCTATTTTAATTATTAAAAGGGTTGTATGTTTTGAAACAGCCAAATATAAATCAGAAGCTGAAAAGATATTTAATCAAGGTTTGAAGAAAAATTCGAATTTAAAACTCTTGTTGTCTGCTGTACTTCATTCATTTATTATTTTGTATAAAATGAACTACGTTAAAATCAAACATTTTTCTTTATTCTTTCCTTCCAGTTTTATTCTTATAATACATTTTGTATTCGAAGGTAAAAAGGTTTTTATTTATAATCATTGATTGATATTCTTAGCTTTTTCTTTTGAGGTATTTTATAAAATTAACTTAAAGAATTTACTAAATACTTATTAATGACACTTTTTCTTGATAATAATACTAACTATAAATGAGGTGTAGGTTTTTAAATCATGATTATATGGAAAAATGATCTTTAATTCAACATTTTTTAGAATCATACAGGCTTTTTAAATCTACATTAGATACATATTAAATATGTTAACATTCACATAAAAGAAGATTTATTTAAATGTGCGATTGTGTCTAAAATATATGCAAAAAATTACAATTGGATTACTTCATAGAGGACAATAAAATAAACAAACATATTGTGTTTATAATTGAGAAAAAACAACAAAAATTTCCGATTGAATGCATTGCCTTTCACTTCAAATTTTATATATATATATATGCATATTTCTTAAAAATTAATTAAATATATATGAATAAAAAAAATTTTAAACTCCAGGCCTCATTCCTCAAACAGTTTCACTCAACGTAAGTTGACTCTGCCATTAGCAGACAATGTATAATGGATCCATATTGTAAAATTTCTATAAAAAATGGTCTCTGTGTCATACATCTGATGTTTTTCTTGCAGTTTCGAAATGAAATAACGTGATCCACACATTTTATTATACCTTTCTAGAACTATTTTCAAAAATTAGCGTTTCAGTAACATTTTAAAATTGAATTAAATGTATTCAAACTCATATATTTTCTAGCTATACGTATTCTACTATGCATAACCAGGTTCCACATGAATTTTCTCTACATTTTTGGAAACATTTTAGCTGAGAATGATATTTTTATTTCTTATCTAAAGATTAATTGGATGTTACAATTTTGATTTGGCAACAACCACAAATTCACAAAACACACAAATTCTTTTCTATTTCCAGAAAATTGGAGAAAACAATTTTATCCTACAATTATTTACAGAAAAATAGATAAAAATATAATTTAAAAATTTTTTATTCATTTTTCTGTGATTAATTAAATTAGTAGCAGTTGATTTGCAATGTGTATTTTTAAGTGCATTTTCTTTCTCTTTCTATATTTTTTAAAGATTTTATTTTTTATAAATATTTTTCTTTTTTTAATTTTCATCTCTATAACAGAAGGTAAGAGTTTCTTCCACGTCTGTTTGCGTTTGTGAGGCTCCAAACGTACTACATCCTGAATAAAATAGTATACCTCACTCATTATTAATACGTTGAAAGAATGTGGTAAAGTGAAAATAATAAATCAAATCATTTGAAATGATGGTTGTTCCCTGCTTTACATCATATTACCATTCCATATTTGTAAAATTAAGAAAGGCTTTCATCTGAATTGAAAAATATCAAGTGACTAACAAATATTTGAAATTTAAATGCATATGTTGTATTACAACTTGATATTTGTTAGCAACATCATTCAATTTACAGACATTATTTGATGATAAAATATAAGCCTGCAATGTTTAATTTTCTGAGATTGCTGCTAACTTAATGCATAATTCTTGGCGAATGACAGAAATGACACTCTGAATAATGCCATGGTTAAAATTTCTAAGGAAATTTTAACCAATGGCATTATTCAGAGTGTCATTTTCTTGAAACCATTTAAAGTTGATATTGAGTTAAATGGTTTTAAGACAAAATCAATTAACAAGATTTCGCGTGAAACCTGCAAAATTGATAGAGTAGTGCCTATGAGTGGTCTTTTCTCCTGCTGCTTGTATGTTTGGGTTGTAATTTGAAATTTATATTGTTGAAGAGACCAGAGCTAGTAAAACGTACTGTCCTTCAGGAAGCAGCGATGCCATCCTGGCCCTCGTCAAGTCGGGAGCAGAGGTCAATGCGGTGGACCGAGACGGATTGACGGGTAAGAAAATTCACAGTCAAACATTTATTTTTACCTGAATTAACTTTAGTAGCAAAAATTCAAAATGACTTACTAGAGCAAAATATTTAAATAATGAAAGGAAATATATTAATTAAATAAAAGTTTATCTAGCTGTTATAGTGAAAACATATTTTAATGCTTTGTAAATTCCGATTCTATTCTCATTGGCAGAAAACAATTGATTGGCATTAAAATTTTATAAAAAATATTTCAAGTATCATAAAAGAACCATCTTTTTTAATTAATTAATATCATAATTCAATTAATTAATATATATAATAAATAATAACAATTTAACTAATTAATATCAATAATTTAAATTTTGTAATTATAAAATATTACGTCGAAATTAATGATATTTTCATTTTAATTATTTATATACCGTTGAAATGGGTAATGCGTTATAAAAATATTTTCGAATTAACTTATTAAAAAATGAATTTTTACTAAAAACTTTTCTTAAACTGTCTTAAGGTGTAAAAATATAAATGCTTTTCGATTTAAGTAAGTGAAAATAATATTAAAAACTTTATACATTATTATGTTTGTTTAAAACAACCAAAAATCTGAGATTTTGTCTTTATGTAGAGCAATTGTTTATTAGGGGCCTTAATACATGTGATTTGGAAATTTTTTAATTTGGCTTAATAATACTTTCATTCACGAATATTACTTAACCCTAAACAAAAACATACAAAATACTATTTTTTACGGCAGAAATTTGTTAATATATTATTATTGAGTGATCAAGCTATCAAACTGTTCTAATCTATTAGTAACTGTTTTACTTCCTTAGCTAGTATGCAGTTTCTGATGTTTCTCCATTTTTGTTTGTAGCTCTCCATTGTGCAGCAAGCCGGGGGCATGTCGATTGCTTAGAAACACTGATCACTTTGTGTGGTGCCCAAGTAGACAAAGTGGACGTCAGTGGGTGTTCAGCGCTGTTCTACGCTGTTACCCTGGGACACGCCGATTGTACAAATCTCCTTCTTTCTTTTGGATCTCAGGGAAACAGGCAAGACAACAAAGGCAGAACGTAAGATTGAATTTTATTTATTCAATAAAGTTTCAAAATGGTTCATACGAATAACTTCTGATGAATTAAACAAAATATTTAAATTTGATATATTTACAGACCGGCTCATTGTGGAGCAGCCAAAGGACAGTTGGAAACATTGAAGATTCTAAATCATCACAAAGCTAATTTGTGGATGAGGAATTCCAAAGGAGATATGCCACTGCACGAAGCTGTTCAATCAGGAAGGAAAGGTACGAAACGTTTAATTGACCAGTGATATTCTAACTTTTTTTTCTTTTCTATCACTTTCCCTCCAGCTTTTTCGTCACTAAATATCAATTGGTGTCTATTAATTTAAAAATTTGTGAATTACCGGGGTTTTTTTTAATTAAAATATTTTAAAATTTTATAATTTATAATAAATAGTAATTAATCAATTTTATTGGAAAGTAACAATATTTAATTACGAACACTTAATTTCTTACCTGAAAAACAATAAAAAGTTTTAATGCCATTGGTCCTCAAAGAAAGAATCTATTTATTTTTAGTTCATAATTTTTTTTTTTTTTAGTTCAATGTATAATTATACAGATTCCTCTAAGAAATATTAATAAATATTTAATTTTGACTTATGATTTGACAGTATCAAATCAAAAAAATCCACCAATCCAAGTATCAATCACATAAATACATTGGTGAAAAAAATCAAATTTTTGTTAATACATATTTTAGTTATAAAATATGATTTCTTACATTCAGAAAAATAATTTTGAAATTGATAATAATTAAACTTTATGTCCCTCAAAAAGTTTTACGCATTATTTATGCTACCGTTCTAATGCAACTGGCAACATAGAGACAGTTACTCTTTATGCCATAAGCAAGAGCAGCACCGATATTATTCAGTTAGCTTTACCCAGGGGTCACGTGTAGCTTGAAGATATGCTACGGGCGCCAGTAACAATACCCCGCAACACTCTACGATCATATTAGACATGGACCTACGGTTTAAAGTGAATTCCAAAACCTCTACAAACATCCATTGACCGCCGGGACTCGAACCCGAAACCTGTGGTATTGAGTGCCAGATCTCTAGCCCCCTCAGCCATCAGGCCCCTGTACAAGTGTTAATTATAGATTGATTTTATTTGTTATAATTTTTTTTTTTTTTTTTTTATTTTCATGTCGGGCCCAATATTTTGAAAATAACTATAGGCTATTTTTTTAAAGTGTAATAATACAAACTTTTAAATTTATCTGTGTGGTCGCTATTTCTTTTATTATTTAGATTTATATTTGTAAGAAGACTATATTTGTTATTTAGATTTCAATTCTCTTAAGTGTGGTACTTTTTTTCTTTACAGATCTTGTCGAGTGGTTGCTGCAACATCATCAGGGGTCTGTCAATGTATCCAATTCTAACGGCCGGACTCCTTTGCACATCGCCGCTCTCACAAACAATGTAGACATGTGTAAAGTTCTGATGGATTACGGAGCCTTTATAAATCCCATCATGAAAAACTCAAAAGTAATTTATTACGTTTTTTACAGAATAAATTTTAAATTCTGTCACATTTTCTTTCATATCAAAGCATTCATTTTTGTGACATTATACATCAGAATATATTATTTGCAATTCTTCTACTTATGTTGCGCTTTTTCGAGTGAGTGCTTATATGTAAAGAATTCTGTTTCGTAAATTCTAGAATCAACATTTAACCCCTCTTGACGCCGCTCTTCATAGAGGCAACAGGGGATGTGCCAAATATCTCAATCTCCACGGAGCCTTGCCAGCCAGCAAGCTTTTGGAGAAACGCGAATATAATAGGCAAGTGCTGCTTTCATATCACTATTACAAGTAAATAACAATAAAATATTTGGTTGTTTGATAAATAAATGTTAGAAACATTTTGATAAAATTATGGTGTATTCCGATTACACACAGAGAGGTTTGAAGTTGCAAGGGGTTACTTCCTTATATGCATTTATATTCATAAAAAAGAAGAGTAAAAGAATTATGTTAAAATTTCACTTCCTAATTTTCTAAACTTTTGTGATAAAGAAAGCATATTAAGCTATGCAGTTTTCAATCATGGAATGTATGGAAAACAAATCAATCATGTAATATAATCAATCCTTTGCTACAAGCTTTCCAATCATAACTCTAATTCTCTTAAACATTTTATCGATAAAAATGGATTTACAAATTTTAATACAGATGATTTAGCTATTTACCATATAATCATAAATTTTTAAAGAAAAACGCATATATAGCAGCAAATGAATATAATAGCAACATATAAATGAATAACAAAAAATAACATATAACTTGAGCAGCAATACATAATTTAATAAACAATTTTATATTTCTAATAAATAAAATGTGCCTTTTCAGTTTAATAGCGTGAATGAGTAAAATTTCAATACATTTTTCTTGCTAGCAACCCTTACAATAATTTTTTCAACTATTATAAAATTTAACTAAGACTCATATTACTTAAGAAAACCTATGACTAATATGACTAATTATGACTCATATGACTTATCTGAAAGAAACTTATTTTCTATTTCAAATATTTTTTTCTTGCACATTTAAATAGAGAATATAAATAGTTTTAAATGTTTTAAACATCAATATATACAAATGAGGCCATTGCAATGATTAAAAAAAAATACATATATAAGATATTTAAAAAGAAATTTTAAAGGAGTATTAATTAAACTTTTGCACTTTATTACGCATTTTTTTGTTCAACAGATTCACAGAGACTCGCAATTGCGATACTTTAGAACTCAGCCCCATCACCAAAAGGAACATGGTTCGCGACACATCAGCACAAACAGAACCTAACCTGAAAGACGTGGACATTCAGGCCCAAGTGGATCAGAAGAATGTGAGTGCGGCCGCGGATTTCAGCAGAGGCACTTCGCCGGCCGATTCTGCGTACGCCAGAAAGAACTTTCGCTGTTCGGCTGCAGACGGCTCCACTAAGCCCATCATAGCCAAGGTCTACGTGCACACGAAGCGTTCAAAAATCAGAGGAGCCACAAGAAAGCCAACAGCTTACAGGAGAGATTGTCTTGGAGAAAAGGTACATCTTCAGATGTTAATAAGTACTTGATAGATTACTTAATTATGGTTAAAAATAGATTCCTTTTTACGACAACGAATAATTTTTACCCAGCTATTTGTTTATGGGGTACATTAGAAAAACTGCTTTTATTGACGAGGGTATTTTATGGTGGTTATACAGCTGAAGGTGCTAACATTATTATTTAACAGAATGCAGCTGAAACAGCTGAGGGTGCTGACATTATTATTTTTGTAACAAAAAAAAATTTAAAAAAATTTATAAAAAAATATTTTTATCGAAAAGAAGAAAAATTATCATTGAGAGAGATAAACCCGTACTTATAGAATGGAATTAACATTGTCACTATAACTAACGAGATTTATGTAGTTCTATTTTTCCTGTTGACAATTATTTGCAGTTACTCTTGAATTTTGAGCGATTACTACACAAAAGAAAAATCACTAATTCAAATTGTAAGTTAGACAACATTTTTAACAAAAATGCTTTTTTTTTAAGTTTAAATTACTTTAAGTTTTTATATTGCATTTTAATACAAATATTTTGCCAATTTTAAATTAAGATAGATCTTAATTTAAGAACATTTAAGAGAGAACATTAAGATATTTAAAAACATTTAAATAGGCAAAAACATATTAAATCTCTTTCTAATTCCTACGCAGTTTAAATTTATAATATGAATGTAAATTTATCTCCAATATTAAAATTTATCTTTCCTATAATATTGCTTATGCCCCATTTTTTGATGAAAAGCATTAAAATTTAGGAGAAATTTACAGCTTGTAGTTACAACTTAATAGGTTTTGCATCCCCGTCCCCTATGACAATTGGATCAAAACTTTTGCAATCTTCAGTGTTAATCGCTTGTATTTCATTGTATATAAATTATAATTCTGTTTACTTCCACTGAAAGTGAAATATTATCATACCTAGTCACCATATTTCTATATATTTATTAAATGCATTAAGGGTTATTTTTTATATCTTATCAGATCAAATTAATATGTTTAGTGAAAAATTTCTTTTCACAAAACATGTTAATGCAAGTTTCTAAACTTACTGGGTAAAACTGCCATTATATTTATATTATTTTTTTCTACTTTTAACCAATAAATATATTTTTTCAGTTACAAACAAGAGAGCAACATAGATCACATGTTAACTTTCAATGTCCAGAAAACAGAGCTTCCAATAACCAAGGTGACACAGAAACTCCTCAACAGACAGACCTGGAAAAGAAGTACCCAGCAGAAAGGCATCCCAGCCTATAATCTACGAAGATCCATATCAGTCCGTCCCTGAAGAAACGCCGCTTGAAGAAGAGGACCAGGCCGAACTGGAAGAAAAGACCAACAGAAGCAGAAGCGGAAGACCATGAGCAATTTAAACAATATAACCAGGAAGACAGCGGACAATATAATCAAGAAGACAACGAGCAATACAGCCAGGAAGACGATAGACAATATAACAAGGAAGATAATCAACATGAAGACCATGTAAATGGAGAATTTCATCATGAGGATGACGAAAACAGATCTCAACTTCTTCCTATTGAGCAAACACGACGATCGTCTTTGAGGACTAAAGAATACGACTATGAAAACCACTCGCCTTTGTCCAGCATACGAAGTCTCGAGTCCACCATCAAGGATTCAGGTTTCAGTGACGATGTTGATCGTGGTCATCAGCCGTCCTCTTCTGATGAAGATGATGACGACGACAGAGGAGGTCACTCTGATTCCGAGGGCAATTATGGCCGCAGGCGAAGCAAGCGGCATATTGCCAGGTACGTAGTGAGCAGTGGTGCGGCAGAGACTTTCGTTTGGTGGAAGACGACGAGGAAGACAAGGTGGTCGTCAAACCTCGATCTTCTAGTTTGCCTCACTTGAGAAAAAGGAGAGCTTAGAGACCTGTCCGAGATTGTTAAATAGGCCGACCCTTACGAAAGAAGTACAAAGAAGTTTAAAAAAGTAAGATTATAATGATTGCTTTTACTAAAATGATCGATTCTTCAATGTAATACTATTGTATCAAATTTAAATCTTCCAAAATAATGAAAAGATTTATTTAATAGAGAATTTACTCCATTAAGAAAATCACATATATATAATTGAATAACAATAAGATTATAATATAATTCCATAAACTATTGCAAAAAGATGTAATATTTTAAAACTGTAATTTTATTAGTCATATTTTCAAAATAATAAAATATTTACAATTTAAAATCTAAAGAATTTGAATTTGAAAATAGATTATTATATAGAGTTGAATTACATTAATGGGCACACTTGATAATATAATAATCACCATCTTCAGTTCATGCAGAGGCTAGAGATGCAATGAGGTACTGCGAAGTGTTAAATGTTCATAGAGATGTTGAGCTATGTTGACTGCATTTTAATAGACAGATTTGGAGGTTTGGGGGTCAAGTATCAAATAGAGGGAATAACTTGATCAAGTTAATTCGACGGATGGGCGATTAGGCACTTTATAAACGCAACAAGTCTACTGAAGATATGTGCTTTCCGTAATTGGTTAGCGCAGACATCAAAAATTGAAACTGATCGCAATAATGTGAATCAACTCGTTAATTATTATAAATATATACATTCCCTTCATTCTACCTTTTACAAATTAATATTTCTGAATTTTGAATTTGTATTACTGTAACTACGAATACTGACAGTAATACAAATTTTAATTCATATAGAATAACGAATCAATTGAATAATGAATAATAATTACAATAAAAGATACAAATTTTAAAATTTTTGTTAGTGAATATTAGTAAGATTATTGAATTGTTAATAAATTTTTAAATATAAAGATAAATTACTTAATTTCCATCTGAATTACATAAAATGTCTTAAAAGTTATGTGTTTTAATTCAATGTATTAAATTTTTGCAAAATAAATAGTATTGAAATTTTATATAAGGATATTTATGATTGAAAATGAACTATCATAACTGTTTTTAAGATATCAAATGGAGAGACGCTTATTTTACGAACTACAAGAATTGAAAAGAAAACAAATTACTTCAAGTTTACTTGAAGAAAAGGAAGTTGTTCAGAAAATGATCGAGCGTTTCAGAAATCACGTCCTTTCACCTTATATGACGGATTTCCAAGGACCTCTCACATTCAAAGCATTTGAAAAGTACCTCTACGGTAATTTTCTTGTTGTTTTATTTTGATTAATTTGCACAAAATTAAAATCATACCTATGTATTATTTTACTTATGAGATAATTTATTACAATGTTAATTGAAATCTTTAAACATCTTTAATGAAATTAATTGAAAGTATATTAAATTTTTCCATGTCAACGTTTAGATTTCTTTTGATATTGAAATTAAAATTGAAAGGAAAACGTAATTACAATTTATTAAACAAATTCCGTTTTTGAAATGTAATTAAAAAGAGTTAATTACTTGGGATTTAAACTATACTACTGTTCAGTAAATTAAATTCAACTAAGGTGATAGATTGCTCAAGAGACGACAGGAGTTTGATTTCTGTTGAAACATGCAATGCAATGCAATTATTTCCTTGAAAGACGGGACAAAAGTCTACACTGGTATTTAAAATTATAAAAATTTGTATATTTTGTCGATTTTCTCGAAAATACTGAAAGAAATGTAAAAACTGATGCTTTCAAACAAAGATGCAGATCCATGGCAATTTCAGCGCTTGGTTCATTCACACATCTTGCCGAAATTCGTGGTGTAATTTTGCAGCTTTTCGTTAAAACTCATAACTAAACAGTTAAAATTAGTAACCATCAACGTTTGGGTCATGGAATGAAGTGTGCAGGAAGTAGGGGAATCTCAAGTGCAGATTGTTAGATAAAGCTTGTGGGAACAGTTTAAGGATACTAGATCCATTAAGAGAAGATCTGGTGAAGGTCGGAATTTCATGCGGCCATTTCAAAGAGTACTACTTTCAAAAGGCTATATGAAAGAGGTTTATCTGCAAGCTCTGCTGTTTATGTTTCACTCATTCTGCACATAAAAATCCTATTTAACATGGCTTAAGGAACATCGACTTTGAACCAGAGATCAGTGAGTGACCCATTTAATCACTGATGAGTTTCTGCCAACTCAATCATCGATTCTCGATGTACTTTCATCTATAGAGAATCAACACCCGCTATTTGATTTCCATTATCCGAGAATCCAAGATTCTACGGCGATGTAGGTTTGATGGTTTAAGCAAACATCATGTTGGATGGGAGCACAGACCTCCATGTCTTTATCGGAGACTCTGGCACTTCTGTAGAAATAAGATATAGAGATAAGACCTTGGAATCATATTTTAGAATTTTCAAGGGTGTAGTTGATCTGGATTTCATTTTAATGGATTAGCTCTAATTGGCTCGTCCGGAAGTAAAAATATTCTGGAAAATTAGGATTAGCTGACAAATTTCTAGAAAATTAGGGCATTTATTGAATTGATGGATATTACCCAGATCCCCAGATCTAAGTCCAAATAAGCGTGTCTTGGACGTTTTAGGAAGGGTGATTGTATCTCGTTTTACCTTCCCAGAACCGTACAGGACCTTAAAACAGTGCTTCTGATGTACTGCCACAAACACTCATAAACTGCCTGTTTTCCAGTAAGAATTCATGTTGTGAAATGCTATACAATTTTAAAAGGAATCATGCTTCTATAAACCAACTTTTTGTCATATCTAAACTCTATTCTAGACTTTCCGGCCGTAATGAATCTTACGCAGGATTATGCGGACGTACTTTAATAGTTGTGCTGTCTTTTTGTATATCAACCTAAACACGTATTTACTAATTGTACAGTAATGCTGAATATATTCGACCAGAAGTGAAAATTCTCATTTTGAACACCAGTATATAAATGAATGCCTCCATATCTGGATGCCTGGTAGAAATTTAGCAGGGGCTAATTCCACAAAACAATGAGAATCAATTTCTCCGAATGTCTCCAGGAAGAAATTATTCCAACTCTCCTATCAGGACAGTATATCACATGTGTTACATGGAACATAAAATCCTGGAACACAATGGAGCATTACATAGAACACAAAATCCTTAATGAATGAAGGAAACAAAATGCGTTTCAAATTATCGTACATGTGATAAAAAGAAAGGAAAACTAAGTCACTGCTGAGTTCTACATTTTTAAACTCCACTGTATAAGCTAAACATTTTATTAGCGATTATGTTTTCCCTGAAGTTTGACATTCAAGCTTCTATTGCTCTGCCACACCTGTATAAATTATGTAGTCAAGCCAACACTCAACAATGTGATCAATTAGTTCTTATTTTTTTCTTTCTTACTTAAAATAATGAAACAAACTACTTTAGCTGGCATGTTAATGTAGTACAGCTATTAGTACATCTAATTTTAATAACATTTACATCAAAAATATACTTGAAACGTCTGAAGAGCGATTGGATTTTTTTAAAAATATTTTATTCAATTTACTAACGAAAAATGCAATACCATCAAAAAAGAATATCAAAAAATTTCAAAGTAATTGCTTCGATTTTTTCTTGATAAAAAGATTATTAAAAATTATTTATTTATTCGATTAATTTTTTTTTTTTCTACAACAACTTTCAGTCACATATAATTTGTTACCATTTTATCCAATTCCGGCGCTGAAATATAAAAATAAATTTTCAACGATTAGATTAAAGAAATAAGCAAATTTTTAATCTTCTAGAAACTTATATCTTAATTCATAGAAATTTTACTGGCTATACAACAAGAGCATGGCGTATAATGTCATAACTGCAAAAATACCATCTTAATGTCTGTATAGTTACGAATGCAGCAAAGTGTCCAAACATAATACATTTAAGATTGTAGACTACCTGAACATTTTTACACGTATAAAAATAATGTAAATACTAAATTTATAATTTTTGTATTTTTAACATTCTTTTTAGATAAGCCTGTATTTTTTTGTTTTTAATTTAAACTGAAACAAAAGTGTTGTTGCTTGGATAAAAATGTGGGACATTTCCCACTTGGGAAATTTTTGTGTTTTGAAATTATTTTAAAAAATATATTTTGTTTTTTTATTTATTATTTTAGAACAACTAAGGAAGTTATCAATGGGTGGAAAGATTCCAAAGCCAAAGGTATGTGTTAAATATCTTCCTCGATTTGTTTGTACTATTTCAATGGAAGGAAACTTCGTAGTTTAAATTCGTATTTTAATCCTTTTAATGGTATATCCCGAGTGTACTTTGTATCTCATTTTGTGAAGTTCGAAATTTGCGAAGTCTTCAAATCTTTAATATCTTTGAGTTACCTTGCGCGGAAATTGGTTTTTAATTCAAGACTGGAACGTGTATTTTGGACTACCTTTGTATTATTCTAAGACAAACACAAATTCATTCATAATATCGTACATTTGACAACAGTCATTCTATCGCGATTTCATGCTGTTTGATAGACATTCGATTCGATTTTCAGTACCCAAAAGATTGGCATAGAGCTATGTCTTATTTATTGCTCATAACCTCTTGCATTTAATTTCAGTTAATTTTTAAAAAAATGAGTAAAAACGGAATGATTTTTATTAATAATAGCAACCATGCTTAATTGCTTGCTTGCTATTTTCATTAATAATAGCAACCAATATATTTTATGATAATTTCGAAAGCTCTGACGATCAATCAGACGATTATAATTTGATTCTAATATGTAATTCGAATGGCTGTATTTCAACTTATAAATAAAAAAAACTTATTGATCATAAGTTTAACAATCCCTATCTTCAGTTTCAGTATAAAAAATTGTTCTGAAACAAACTGTATTCTATAAAAAAGAAACGATAATTCAAAGTATTATAGGATAATTCGTAATTACGAAAATTTTGAACATTCTTTTTCGTTGGAACGCCAACTATAAAGCCGCTAAACTTTTGTCAATCATAATATAACTCAACGTTTGGAGAAATTCGTGGTAATTTCTTGGCGCACTTACTCACATTTTACTTAATGGACGAGTTTCACTTTTGTGTAGAGAATTGCCGCTTTTTTTTAAGTGAGACAAAGAATTTTCAAAAAATTCTAAGGATTTATATGAAATATCTTCATTTTAGATCGATAGTCTTTATTGTAGAAGTTTTTAGATATACATTATTTATGGCAGTTTTAAGTATTATATAACATAAACATTAAATCAGTAATTAAAGCTCTAATTTTTAGTAATGAAATGAAGACGAAAAAAAAAAAATGGACAATAATAGTAATAGAAAATTCTAAAATATTTATTCTAAATTGGTTTCAAACTATGTATATTTTTATTTGCAAGGTTTAAAAGGTATTTTTTTTCTAAAAATTAAATTCGTCTATTTTTCTTGTTCGTTAAAGTGACGCTGTAAAGTCTATTGGCTGTAATTCCATAAGGTTCACCAAACGTCATTTGCATACCTGAAAATAAAACAAGAAAATTTATAAATATATTTAAAATATAATATTGTTAGCTTAAGGTTAGCTAAAAAATTCTTATTTAAAATCATCAACATCAATGGTGCAACAGCCCCATGGTGGGCCAAGGCCGTCTACCTATTGGTAGATTTCGAGACAGAAGATGTTTTCTTTTTTACGGGGTAAAGTTGTCAACCCTAAGCCCAACGCTCTGTAGTCCTATTAGAACGGAACCTACTGTTTAAAGTGGATTCCGAACCACTACAAACATCCATGGCACCCGAAATCTATGGCATCGAACGCCAGAGCGCTAGTCACTCGGCCATAAGGCCCAATTTAAATTAATGCCTTTATTAAAAGTTAATTTGTTAAAATACTAAGAGATTTATTACGATTTATAAGATTGATTTATCTGATTTATTGATTTATCACTTTTATTTTTAAAAGACATCACAGTTCTTGGATTACTCGTTACCCCTTCTTTCTTTGTATAAAAATTTACAAATATAATATTTTTAAAAAAACTGCATCTGCATTAATACAATTCCAACCAATTGTGTGTGTAGATTTCATAAACACACCGCGATGCTTAACAATAGTCGTAAGTTCTAATTAAGGAAAAATTAACAATAATAGGTATTTTTGCATTATATAATTTAGACTCTATCCAAATTAAAGAAAAAAAAAAAAATTTTTTTTTATATATTCAAGAAATTTTGTGTACAATAGAAATTTCTGTATTTTTGTATTTTGTCAAGAAATTCGTGAAATTTTTTATTCTTCCATCGGAAATCAATGAACATGATATATGTCCTTAATTTGAATGTTATAAAGATTTTGAAAATGTAAATTTTAAGTATTAGTTGGATTATAAACTTTAAAAAGATGCATTACAGGAAAGAATATCAAGAGACTTTAAAAATACTACTTATTTGAATACGTCATTAAGAACATTTATACAATGCAACTTTAATTTAAAGGAAAAAAATTCGATAGAAAATAACCTATCATGTTTAAAGTGAAAATAAATTTTTAAAATTAAATTTACAAAATAATAAAAAAAAAATCACTCACTAATGTAAAGCGATATATTCATCAGTTTATTATAAAAAGCTCTAGATTTATAGTTCTTATAAAGTTAGCTTCGTTGTGATTTCATACTATGTTCGGAGCTTTTAATTTCGAAATAAACTTTACAATTAGAGTTATGACAACATATATATGGATTGCACATTCACTTTTCTAGTTTTTTAAATACAGTATTAAAATTCTAACTGTAACTAAAAGTTGTAAGAAAAATTTAGTAAATTCAATAAACATTTACATTGAATATACAAATGTTTTACTTCAAATATAAAAATTATATTTTTATATGTAATAAATCTACGTCAAGGAAACTGCAAAACTAAAAGACTAATATTTTTAATTGTATATGAAAATTGATTTTAAAGAAACAGGAAATATCAGCAACATAAAAATAATTAAATTAAAATCCATATTTTGAAAAAAAAAATTAATGTCTTCTATTTGTTAATACCAGGCATTTTAACTTTTCGTCATTTACTAATATTATAGCAGAATCCAATTGGCTAGCGTCCTGGCCTTTGTTACAATAGGCTCCAGGTTCGAATCCTAACAATGGCATAGATGTTTGTGAGTGGTTCGGAATCCACGTTAAACTGCTGGTCCCTGTCTAATTAGCCTAAAGTATGCATAAAAAATGACCGTTGAACGACAAACTAAATCAAACCAAACAAAATGTATTGCCTATTACATCAAAATTTGGATAGAATACCCTCAAGATGAATTTAATTTATGATTCTTACTCTCTATCATCTTTTGAAAACTAAATTTCCGTTCTACAGATTCATCGTGCACATCTCAGTCACACAGAAACTTTCAATTCAATTCACTTGTGTGGACTCAAACTGAACTCCATAAAAAAGTTTTACCACTCTAACAGCAAGGCCATCTAACTCTTACTCCAGTTGTAACAGGAAGGAGAGCCTAGGTTCGACTCTACTTCGACTAAACTAGGAGAATCGAAGGTGATTATTACAAGGTGTGTAAGCATCTCGTATCGACAGTCATGCTACGTTGTGAGATTGGGAGTTTTCGAGTCATTTCTCGTGACTTATAAATGTGGGTCAGCTATTCTTAAAAGTGTTCTCAGATAACAGTATCTTCCTTTCATAACCTATGGGTAGGCATAGCTGAACACATTATCATAATTATCACGACAGACCAGGGAGAGACAAGGCCTTTCTCTAAAAAAAACATCTTCTATCACCTATCTTTGGCCTTAATTCCCAATCTTCCGGATATTCGTGAAATCGCCAATCCATTTTAGTAGAGGTTTTCTTTTCTTTCTTGTCCTCATATCTCTTACGTTAAAATTATTTTGATAAGTATATTCTCGTCCATTCTTAAGTGCAATATGAGAATTCCATTTCATTCTGTTGATATTAATATAATTAATAATATATGATTCTTTAAATGGTCTTCAGAATTTAAAGTTGCTTTATATAGGCCGTCGACAATCAAAATACCACCCATCATACTTCTCAAAACGTTTCTTTCAAAAAAAAGCAATTATAGTTTCTTCACTTTTTTTTTATTAGATAACATGTTTCAGAAGCATAAATCAATACATGTCTTATAAACAGGAAATTTCATTTTCTACTAAGAAAGTATGATCTCAAAAATCGCTTTAAGCGTTAAAAAACTTTGTTTGCTGAGGGTAATTCGATTTTTGTTGTTTCTCAATTAGAGATCAACGGTAGACAATTTACAGACTGAAAATGAGCAGGTGAATTTCGAACGAAAACTGCATCTCACCATGTATTTCATTTCGTCTTCACTCACAACCAGACCCACGTTATTGGTAGCCTTCTCAAAAAGAAGTGAGATGAAGTGAATGCCTCTTTTAGAAAAGGAATGGTTCTAAACAACAATTTTAGCGTCGTTAGCAAGAATGTACTTGAAGAAAATATTCTCATGAGCTAATATTCAACATGTGAGTCACGGTGATTTTTTCAAGAAAATTAAAAGGTGACTTTTTCGTTTTAAATAAGGCTTGGTAGTGAATCACACTATCGAACTTCATTCAACTCCTCTGAGAAGATTCCTACCAATTTATTTCTGTAATTAACTTTCCATATAGCAAGATGAATAAATTCAATTGGGATATTAAACTCAGGCATTGCATGTACAAGATTTTTTTTTTTTGTTTATACAATTAAACAACAAACTTGAATTATGATGAGTTTCTATTCCAAACTCAAATATCTTTTCAGAATTCGTTTGAAACTAATGATTTGATCCCGTTGAATTTTCTCATATGAAACCCACAATGCTAATTACCAATTTCAGAATTAACAGGAGAAATAAAACTTGAAAATAAACTGAAAAAAAAATTATGATGTACAAAACACAAATATTTTTATAATTAAAATAAATCATAGTAATAAATTTGCTTATATATGGAATGAAAAATATTTGTTTTCCATTCTCATGGTAACCTTTCAGATTCTCATATATCGATGATAAATGCTTGTATGAGCCAGTTATACACCTGTACACTGGATGGCCCATTTTAGCAGTTGCAAATGACACTCATGAGCTACATTGGGACTATTCTTTCACACTCGGATGAAGTGAAACACAATCCCAATAAATACAAAAAACAAGTTATTTTAAGTCCTTTGAAACGTCTCGGCCTGTACTAGACCCATAACGGCTTCAAAAAAGAGGGCAACTTTCGGTTTGCTTTAGTTTTTATTTACAAACATTAAATATATATATATATTTACATAAAAATGAAAATTAAAGATTAAATTAGATACACAAGTGCAGTTCACTCCCTAGGACGGAGATTTTCAGAGTTCTCGAGTCTACGTCGAATCTCAAAACAAGTTGTCTGCGGTAGAACTTAATTATCACACAGCGTGATGCACGAAACCCCAAGGGCTCATTTTGAAAACAGGGGGAACTCCTGCCTGTTCAATCCCTTCAGAGAAAAAGACAACATTTCTTATCGACAGTATATTTTTCTTTTTTTTTCCAAAAACCTCCCTTTAAGAAAATCCGTCAAGGAGAAAAATCCGTTCGATAGTGTGGGGGGACTTCCCATTGAGTAGACAATTTCTCAGTCCATGGTGTATCCCCGATCACGATGCAACAACTCATGGTATAGTCCATATTCCATCAACCTGTGAATGTCGCCCAGATAATCGCTAATTTCATGAGGTCTCATTATCCATGTCACTGAATATCTGCTGTCAGATTTGAGTGACAGGTTGTTTTCATTAGTACAAAACATTAACTTCATGTGATATATCTACCCACAACACTGCTTATTCGCTGTCAAATTTGAGGGATAGATAGTTATTGCGTACTTGTCAAAGAATATACATTCCTCTATCCTGAGAACGAAATGCCACAACTCTTCCAGTGGGAAAAAATGCTACACCTTAAATTCAATAATTAAAAAATATTATTTCTTCACCTGGTATATATCCCATGTAGTTCGGTATCACCCCACATTTCCTGTAAGGCTTCACTTCTACTTCACGGTACTTGAACTTGCAATAGGAAGGGGGTGATGGATCTTTCTTCTGCCAGAACAAGTACTGTAAGTCGATGGCTTAGAAGACGAACAGTGGCTCCTGCGATCGCTTTCCCGCATACCACCTTTGGAATATGAAGTGCAGCATGATTTTGAGCATTTTGTAGGTGGCTGGTAGTGATTTCTTCGGTCCCTTTCGCAGGGTGCACCTCTAGAGCAAGAAACACAGCACGATTTTGACGATTGCTTGGAGGATTGGTAGGGGGCTTCCTCGTTCACCTTCACAGGGCCCACCCTTGGCACAGGAGGAACAACAAGCTTTGGAAGAAGGTTTTCCCGTCTGATACGTATGATGAAAGTCACCATGGGGCGTCTTCAGATACATCTGCAAAAGAAACGCTATTAAGAAAAGAACCACTATCGTCTAAAAATATATTTTCAAAGAGAATACATGAAATTGTGAAATAAATATTTTTCAAAATTAAATTACTTTCTTCTATTAATCTATTAGAAAAATATAAGTATATCATCAAGACAAACAACAATTTTAAAGGATTGCAAGTTTTTATTTCTGAAAGAAAGGCATTTTTTTTTTTAAAATTTGGTTACATTTTAACAAAGAGAACAAAACATGCGGATTAAAAATAACACAAATTATTATTAAATGACATTTAAGAAACTTAAACTATCCTATGAAAGAATCAACAGTACTTAAGGCTGGTGTTTGCAGCTGAATACCTGCAATAATTATAAAAAGTAAAGCTGGTTTCTAGAAAAATTTATATAAATTGTTTAGCCAGTAATGGCCAACAAACAATTTATAATTCTTTACACAACCTGCTAATAAAAATATTTTAATTCGATACAATGAACTACAAATATTCAGGTATATAGTCTTAATAATATTTTTAACAATACTTTTAAAGAAAATGTAAAATTTTATGGAAGGATTTATATTTTTCAGTATTAAAAATTGAAACAATTTTCACACTGGAGGCAAATAATAGTTTCTCATCTTTCAGAGAAAATAATTGAAAACAAAGAATAATAAAAGTAAAAACTAAAAAACAATTGAGAAAATAAATAGTTACACTTATAAGACAAATAGCATTATTTGTCCTGCTTTCATGAATTTTATTTCTACAATGACTGTTGTAACATCTCGACCTATACTAAATCTGAAACGGGGCTTCAAGAAGAGGGCCACTTTCAGGTTCATAGGAACACTTTAACTTTTATTTACAAACATTATGTATATACGAAGCTCTATTTACAAAAAATTTTAATTAAAGAGAAAAAATTGATATTCAGATTAGATATTTAGAGACAAATTAGTATAGGCAGTGATGCCTATACTAATATGAGTACAAATTAGAACACAAGTGCAATTCACTCTAAGGTCGGAGATTTTCAGAGTTCAGCACCATTTTCAGTTTCAGTCTATAACACCTGGTTTGTGGCAGATCTTAATTATCACAGGTATGATACATGAAACCACTGGGGGACTCACTTTGTAAAAGCAGGTTTAAACTTCCAGCCTATTTAATCACTTTAGGGAAAAAAAGAAAAGCAACACTTCTTATCGACTCGTCGCAAAACTTTTTTTTTTTCGTCTCCAAAACCCCCTCCTTTTAAGAAAATCTGTCAAGGGAACGGTCAGCTTTCCTCACTTCTCCTTGAGTCAACACTTCCTCAGCCCATGATCTATCATCAATCATGACGCAGCAACTGATGGCGTAGTCCATATTCCATCTGTAATTGTTCGTTCTGGTGAAGGTCGAACAGACAATCGCTAATTTCATGACGCCTTATTAACCATGACACTGAATATCTGCTATCAGAT
This sequence comes from Caerostris extrusa, assembly GCA_021605095.1. NCBI lineage: Eukaryota > Metazoa > Arthropoda > Arachnida > Araneae > Araneidae > Caerostris > Caerostris extrusa. Next base: position 71,561 of record BPLR01009279.1, read on the forward strand.
ATGAGTAACCGGTTATTCTTATTAGTACAAAATACTAATTGCATGTAATATAAATATCCACGACACTGTTTATCTGCTGTCAAAATTGAGTGATAGGCTGTTATTATGTGCTAGTTAAAGAATTAACTAGCACATTTAATACTTAATAATTTTTATTAAGTATTCCTCTCTCCTGAGAACGAAATGCACAACTCTTCTCGTGGGAAAATGCTACACTGAGTTAGAAAAAAATAGCACAAGTTTAGTTTTTAATTTTAATTTAGGCAGCATGATTATCTAATTCTCTACTTACAGTAAACTTGTTAGAAATTGAAAAAAAAAGGTTAGTACATATATTACTCAGAAATACTTACATTATTATCACAACCGTGGCTTTTTCCGCTGCAGACACTGTACTCATCGTTGCAGCGCTTATCAAGACAGGTAGACCCATAATCACTGCAACTCAGAGGATATGCTTTCAGGGGCAACGGACATCCTCATATCTCCGATCTTCTTTGCAAGATGTCCATAGGTTTTTTTGGTATATGTCCTGAGAAGAGAAAAGTTTAACAGAAGACATTTACTTATATAAAGATACTCGTTAGAAAACCGATTCCATAATAACCTACATTTGTAAAAAGATGATGGTCGTTAAATGCTTCTCAGCAGTGCTTACTTTATAAATTAATAAATAGTATAAGAATATTTTATTATGTATTATCAAAAACAAAAACACAGCAATATGTATGTAATAATGTTTGTGACAACACTTCATTATCCGAGGAAATATGCAAAGTAATGAAATATTTATTAAGTGCATAAACACTTTTCAAGATTTCATTTAAAAGAAAAAGCTCGAATCAGTAAAACGTACAAGTCATGGAACATCTACATAAGATAACAAAAATATATCTAAAAAGAATTCTGGGCTAATGTAAAAGTAACAAACATTGAAAAGTCATGTTTTTTTTTTTTTTTTTTTTTTTTTTTTTTTTTTTTTTTTTTTTAAAGAGGAATCTATCACGAAGGACACAATTTATATATAGAAAATGATGTGTAAAAACACTTTATTACATAAAATACTTTTAGAATTCATAAAATATTTTCAAATATTGCAAATTATTACATATGTGGGGCTTGTAGTGTCTAGAGCTTGGTACCCCAGATTTCAGATTCGAGTCCCGGCGGTACCATGAATGTTTGTAGTGGTTCGGAATCCACTTTAAGCCGTAGGTCCCGGTCTAATATGACTGTACAGCGTTGAGCGTAGATCCCTGACAAAAAGAAAATTCCGGTCTCGAAATCTGTCAGTAGGAAAACGGCCTTGGCCCAACATGGGGCCGTTGCGCTAATGATGATAATGATTACACATGTATTTTAATATTTTTTGAAGAATAATAACTTAATTTTAATTGCATTTTTAAGGATAAATCTGTTAATTACTAATATAACATTGTTGAATCTGCAAACTGCAAGGAGATATTATTAATGTTTCGTTTCTTACATATTTTCCTATAATTAATTCTGGTAAACATCCCTTTTTATCAAACATAATAAGAAAGTTTAATAGCTTAAAAAAATAGCTTAAAATATTATTAAATACGTTCGAAAGCAACTTTTCAAACTATTTTTTAATAAGTAATTATTGTAAGTACCACGCAAAAGGAATGATGAATATGCAAAATATGCGTAATGATGATTCCTTTTCAATTTGTAACCAAATGAAGGCAAAAAAAAAAAAAAAAAAAAATCTTTTATATACTTTGTCTTTGAAAATGATTTTTATTTTAGTAATATTTCAAGAATTGCACCATTTTGATAACAGGAAAAAATTTCACGAAATTCAAGAGGAAAATTATTAAAAATACTCAAAAGAGGAAAAGATTCAATCGAACTGCACAATTTAAACCAATGTTGCTCTTCCTCCTGACAGTAAAGTTTTTTGTTCTACATTTCAAAGCAGGGACATAAAATAAATAGATAAAAAAAAACACAAAGAGAAAAAAAAAGCGATGACTTGAAGCTTTCTTTTTGCAGGAAAGTTAAGCGAAGATTTTCAAATTACACTAGATTAATTAATACGAAATAAGAAAGGCCAGCTTATTTAAAAAAAAAAAAAAAAATTCTGTAGAAATATAATAAGTGAATAATTAATACATACTGATCAATCTGCATATTCATATCAATTCAATAAACGACAAAATCAATTCAAAAATTCTACAAAACATATCAAGATTATAATTTTTAATTTCGTAATTCATAAACATAATGAAAACTAGGTTTTGAATTTAAGCACAACAGAAACAAATATCACTCGCTTTACTGTTACAGTTTTATGAATTTTCCGCATTTTTCTCGAAAATTGTTTACATTTTTGTAATTTAATATTCGTAATTCATTTTTTTTTTACGATTTTGATTGCGATTATTTAATTAGGAAGTAATAATAGTTAGGAAGTAATAATAGTTCTTTTAGTAACAATATATGCTCTTTTCCTTTTATTAACAATTAAAGGTGATAAAACTTATGATAAGAATAGTTTTAAAAATAATTTATACCTAATCGGTGCAAGGAGTTAAAATCTAATAATAATAATAATTAAAAAAAAAAAGATAGTATTGATGTATTATTTGTTTTCATGGGAACGAACAGCTGGTGAAATCTCAAAATAAGATCTTTAAAAACATATTAATCTTAATATACGAGAATATATTTGTACGAAAAAATCTTATGCATCAAAAACAACTTGTAACTATTTTACAGACAATAAAATTCTTAAGAATATTTTTAATTGTAAAATCCCAATAAGATCAGCAATCGATGCACGGTTTCTAAAAACTATTCACCAAATGTAAAATAATCAATAGTTAATTATATTTACAGTTAAGAATCATTTTATTCAGCTTTTTTTGTATTTACTCACTTTAAATGAGTACAAAATTATTAAAGTGATATAGATTTCTGAAAGTTTTTTTTTTTTCCAAATAATTTTTCCCAATTTTTTTAATAATTCTTCATATATATATACACAATAGAACCTCTTTAAGTCGAACCTCCATAAGTCGAAAACCTCCAAAATTCGAAAAAAATTTTTGTTCCCTTCCCTTCAAGCCCCAAACCTCCATTACTCGAAATTTCAACCCTGACGAAATAATTAGTCAGTAATAATTAGTGTCTACCTTGAAGTTCGTCTTACAGAGGTTCTACTGTATATATATATATACAAACATTTCTGATTTTTTTCTCTGCTGAAGTCGATAGATAGTCGTCCTTACCTGTGTAGCCCTGCACATAATTGGGCATAGCTTCGTAGGCATATTCAAACTCTCTGCAGGTGCTCTCGCCTTCCCTGCACGGGATACTCGCCTTCTGAGCTGCTTTCCACTTCACGGAGCCGAGTCTCTGTCGGAGATGCGGTCGCTCCCGCATAGCCTCCCGGGTGGAATCTGTGTAGGTCTGTCCAATTCGATGGGCCATATCGGGACAAAATCCCGTGTACCTACATAAATCACTTGTTAGAATTATAACATTATTCTGCACAAAACTCACATTTTCATTAACCAGTGCGATCTTCTTTTACCCTAGTTCTAATCAAATATGTTTACAACTTTTATTCCTATGTCACTTTCTAATCTTTTGATCTTTTTAAGATCCTCTATTTTCACCATTTCGCTTATATATCACTTCACACGCATCATTCCCAACCTGTAAAGTGGCAATTCAGATCTAGGCACAGTGGTGTTGTCATAGAAATTGCTTGATAGATTTGTGCAATACAGTTTTTGTAATCAACGCTAAAGTTTGGTTTAGTTAACGCTAATCGTTAATGTCACGCTAACGCTAATCAGTTTTGTCTCCCTGGGGATGTGCCTTTCAATCACTGCTTTAAAAACAAAGAAACTGAGACAAGATCGTTCTCAGACTGAAAATCTGATTGGCTGGTACAAAATTTCCTATACCAAAAATTAAAATACATGCCAGTTAGTTGCCTTGAAAAGTCCTTCCAAAGATATTACTTCACTCACCCTTTTATCTTAAGAAGCAATCTTAATAATAGGTTGTCCTCTTTATAATAGGTTATACATTGCTATGTATAACCTATTATAAAGAGGACACCAATTTCATGAGGCGACACGAAGAAACAGAACCGGAGTTTTTTATTTAATTAAATTAATTATTATTAATTAATTATTGTTTTTGTTAAAAGTTAATTAAGTAAGTAAACAAGCTTATTTAAAATTTAAATTAAGAAAAAATTAATTAATTATCTTTTTTTGTTTAATTATACAAGTATCTATCAGCAAACTTAATTGACAAGAAGATTAACCAAACAAACTGTAAACTAAGTGTATAAGCCATATCAATAAACTTTATATGTTTGGCGAACTAAAATATAAATTCATCGTGTTGTTATTGTAAAAAGTAATATATAAATAATCATTTAACACTTTTACTGGAGATTTTGAAAGCAAACGTAAGATAAGGATGCATTTGGCGCATTTAAAATTTGTATCACAACTTTCTTTTAATAAAAATATTTTGCAATTATTTTTAATTAATGTTTTTATGCAATATTAAGCATGTAGCAATTTCAGCTATTTTTTTTATCTACATATAATGTTAAATAATTTAAATAATTATTAAATGTAGTTATGTTTCTATTTAGTTATAAAGAATTAATTAATCAAACTTTAGTTAATTAATTAATTGATTGATAAGTGATCATTTTGAACATTAATGAGTAAGAATATTGTAAAATCGACAAGGCAATTTTTAAAGTCCGTCTAAATTAATTTATTACAAGAATATTTACTTTGATTAAAATTCAAACAAAAAGCAAAGATATGTTAATAAATAAATTAACCAATTATTTATTATAAGATAAAAAAAAATTCATAAAAAAAAAAAAAAAGAGTCTCACTCCCATAATTTAGTTTATTGAATCGTTCTTTAAAAATAAATTTTACCAACAGTATCAAACAGTCACGAAAATGAAACTATTTGTGATTTTAAAGAAGTAATAATTAAATAAATAACTGAGCACATACCCACTGATGAAATAATCTTTTTCCATATTGCTGTAAATTGAATTGTAGCTTAATTTAGGATATAAATAATTGGTTTTCTGTCCTGAATAATTAAGTTGAAATTTAGATTTGAAAGAATTTAGAAAAAGAGGATCAAAAACATTTTAAGTCTCATATGATTTACTGTCAATGAATTTTAATGCTGCCACTAGGTGTCATGCAATGCATGTTTCGTGCGACTTTTAAGCTCAAAAGGCAGATAAAAAATATTATTTGAGATTTTACTGTTCTGCTTTCAACAGAATTTATGGGAATATTTACTTAGAGTAATTCTAATGTCTCATTAGGTAAATACTTCAAGAAAACTAATGTCTATATTAAAAGCAGATTTAACTTTGTAAAAAAAAACTCAAGGAATTAAAAAGGTGTCGTTTAAAATAATAATAATGATGAAAATTCTTTTTAGACTTTTTCAAAAGAGTTGCCTGAGAGAATTTATTTGGGTGCATCCAGAAGAGCGTCGCAAAGAAATAAAAGAGCTCTGCATGTGCGAAACGCACAACTGTCACCACAGTGCACATGCCGAAGATTCAGGTGAATGATAGCTTTGAAATAATATTAATTTATTATGATTTAAATCGAAATAATAAATAATTGTTATTAATATTATTATATTGTAATATATATAATGAAATTGGAATATTTATCAAAGATAATTATTATATTTTACATGTTACATATGCAACAAGAATAACATTTCTTTATGTCACGCGCTGGACCTGATTCCCACACGTTCAGCAATCAAAATATTTATATCATATTCAATAGTTTTATGGCATCGACAACTGGTCCCTAATTGTACTGAATTTTAATTTTAATTTTAACTTTTTATTTTTTATCTTATTTTTATTTATTTTCAGTATTTTTTAATTTTTAGAAACTTTATTTTTTATCACCATTACTAACCTAAAGCAACCAATTATAATTGTAAATATATATATGAATTAAGATGAGGAGGTTAAGGTGTCTATCCCCATTGGTACTCCGTAGTAGGTATGCCAGTTTCCAGTTGCCAGCACTGGATCTGAAAGTTATTTTTCCCTAATTGCCAATTGGCCTATCGATTATGAAGTTTTTCTTTCATTCCCAATGGCAAGAGAAAATGACAAACTCTTACGAGATCAAAACAGTTTAAAACACACACAAGAAAAAAGAAAACAGTAAGAGAAAAAAAAAAATCAATGTCTCATCAGCAAAGTTCTAGAGCTCCAATATCTTTTCACCACGGAGTCGGCAAGCAAGTCCGGGCATCCTGCTATATAGTGTCAATCCATGATCTCGTCTTTCCCACAGAGCGGCAATTTGGGCTATCAAAAGAACCAATGTGGTACAGATGGCTCGCCAAACAGCCAAAGCCCACCGCGAATCTAAACATCATAGCTGGCAAGGAAATGTTGAATCTTAACTTTCTTAGATCAGGACAGGGCGTCCTTATTCCATTGTGAGACACTGCCTACACGAAGTCCCACAAAGGTGATCACTCTTGGAACGTTGCTGCATGCCGATAGTGGTAGATCTTTTAGCCACCTAGGATGTTACCAGGGTACATCACGGGGAGGTAGATCTACTGTCGACCCCCGATTATGAAAGTACCATTGGGGATAAGACCTCATAGCATCCTCAGCTTAATTAATAATATAGAGTAAGAATTTATGTTTGGCTGCTAAATTAATATTAGTAAAATGATAGTAAAGTTTCTCCAAAAAAAAAATATGGTACTAATGAGAAATAAAACTATTAAAAATAAAAATAACAGATTTTGTAAATTTAAAATTCGGTACAATTAGGAACCAGTTACAGATGCCATACACATATAATATAAAGTGAATAGAATAAAATACAAAGGTGCAAAAGAGCTAATAATATTTCCCAAATTAAAAAAAAGTTTCATCAGAGCCAGTAAAAATGAATTAAAAAGTTAAAAAGAAAAAAGTTAAAATACGCATCTTAGCAGTGGAAAAATGAAAAGAAGCAGGTTTTGGAATTGGAATATTCTCCAAATAATTTTTTTTTCTTCTTTTTTTAATGTTTCAGAATTTTTAAAAAGATCCTCTCGAAATATTTTTGTAATATAAAGCAATACCAATATTTTTAACATGTCCAGTTGAAAAAAAAAAAATTCTGTATATAGAAAATGAACAATAATAAACAACATATTTTTTACATGATGTTTTTTTAATCAAAAAGTATGAAGTTTGCTATATTTACTTAAATTTAATAAAATATTTCTGTACAACTCTAATGTTAAATTTAAGTCTGAATGAAAAGGATACAATCACAAACATTGTAAAAAAAAAAGATTAAACAAGATGAACGTAATGATTATTCATTATTTGTATTTAAATTTTTTGGTGAAATCGCAGAACAGGGACAGTTGGGATTTGGCATAAAAAATTCTTTTCGCCAAAGTCCGCCAAGTAACGGGTTGCAACTGTAAGTGAAGTGCATTGCAAACAATACAAGAAACTCGAGTTATCATATTTGGCGACTATACACTCTATTGGCGCCAAAAAAAGTCACTAAATTCCAACGACTCTTATTTTGCGATTTGGTCACTTTTTATTTTTAGTCATAAATTTTAACTTTGTTAATTTGGCTAAATCGCAAAATAGGGCCCATTGAGAGATGACGACTTTTTATGGCGCCAACTGAGCAATAAGTCAACAAATGTGGTAACCTATATGTCTTCTTCTGTTTGCAATTCACTTCACTTATATTTGCAACCCGTTTCATAGCGGACTTTGGCGAAAAAGAATTTTTGACGTCAAATTCCAGCTGCAACTATTCTGCAAATTTGCCGTTAATTTTGGTGTTTTTATTTATTTATTTTTTTTTTTTTAATGTAGGCAGTCGTATTCCTACTTTACCATTCATAGTCAAGGATGTCCCTAAAATTAAAGAAAACAATTCAAAACACCAGCAAATCGTTCAAAAGCTGGGATCGCTTAGACGAAAGTCAGAGAAAAATTCTTTCGGGGTTTGTCCACTCCAGAAAATGGGACATGTCCAGCAATCCAACAGTCTGCCATCTCTCACGAATCCGTTTCCCAGAAGAGTGCCCGCCGCACTGCTGGCTGCCATTAGCGAACGTTTGGGCTAACGTCCACCCAGATGACACAGTAGTCGTTGAAATGTCTTCTGAGAATATAAGTTCCAAGATGAGGCATGCCTTTACTGTACAAGAACTGAAAGAAGTTGTCTCGAGGTACGAAGAACAGATGGGACGCAAAGTTAAACCAATTCCTCTGGAGACAGTTCTAGATCCGGATGATGATGGACCCATCACGTTCGAGATTCGCCATGGAAAGAGAGAAATGTTTTCAAGCTACCAGCTGGCAAACTGAAAGGCAACAAAAAATGGCAAGTTACATTTACGATTGGAAAAACTCAAAGTTAAAAATGCTTTTCATGCCAAGTAGCTGGTAGTTGTTGTAGATTCAGTTTTTGCAAAAATGTATTTTATGCGTGAATATGGTTAATCTGCAATATTGAACGCTATTAAATCAATTTTTGAAAACTGATAACTGAAAAACTTAAAATGAATTTTTATTAATTTGTTCGCTATCGAAATGAACTCAATAACTTGTTTAATTTTGTAAATAAACATTTTTATCTTGAAATTTCGTAACTTTTTACATATTTTCTTTGTTTTACTAAAATACTTAAGCACATCATGTACATATCTGCGTGTCTACCTTTCTAATAAAATTAGGTTGACAATTCTTTGTTTTTTGTTAGCTTTTCATAATCATTTCAAGATTTATATAATTTTTCTTGTACATGGTAATCCATAGTTAATTTTAAACAGAAATTTATAAAAGATTATTCGATTAATTAATTCACATATCTAAATTTTACAGTATATTTTATTTCCACGATAATTTAAAATTTAGTAAAAATAAGTCTTTGCAAATTTTTCTTCCTTACAAATCTCATTACTTAAAAAACAATTATTTTTTTTTCTTTTACTTAAATTTATAATAATGAAAAATATATTCATAACGACATTGTATCTTAGATTGTAGAAGATACTGATGAAAGTATTTTAAAACAATCTTTTAATATTTTTTCATTCATTTCCATATTAAATATTGACATTTCAATTATTCCAATTAAAAATGACAAACACATAATCAGTTTTAATCAAAATTATTAATAAATTGAAATGAATCATTGTAGTAACTATCTGTTCTAGAATTAATAAGTACCATTTTTTTTTAAACATCTTCGCTTTTCATTCTTGGCTGATAATCACAATTTAATTGTTCAAAACTTTCCATTGAGTAGCCTAAATTCTCTAGGTAAAGTATTTTTTTTTTTTTTAATGTTCATATTTAAAAATATTTGGTCATACAAAAATACATCTATTCTATTTCAGTTTTTTTTTTTTTTATTTACATTATTTTAAAGAAAACTTTTCATAAATATTGACTAATGACATTGCATTTTTTTTCAACAAATTGAAATTATTGATATTTTTTTATTTTTTTTTTTGAAATAATAATTTTTAGTAAAAATTATTAATAAAAATTTTGATTCATCACATTTGAACATTCTATGAATAATATAATTAATATGTCAATTATTTCGTTTTGAAATGAAAAAAAAATAAATACAAAAAATTAACATAAATTTTACACTTTAATTTACTTTTCCCCAACTAGTTTTGGTGGTATAGATAATTTATATACCTTAGACTTTATACATATGTGTACATGTAAAGAAATGGTGTGCCAATTTGTTATGTGATATCCTGCCTTGCATATATTCATCAATGATCTGTGTGCCAGCCACTACCTATATCTGTGTCAATAGGTTTCTGCATTACTGCCTCTGGCCAACAGGACGATATTTCTTGCCTGATCAGGAACGCCTACACATTGAAGGATCCAATGGGAAGAGGTGCGTCTCAGTCCTAGAGCCATTCTGATGCTGCCACCAAACTTTTGGAAATGACACATCACTATATGTATCAAAATTGTCAAAAAAAAAAAAAAAAAAAAAGAAGTTGTTATGCTATGTAAATTATGTACTTAATTTTAGCCAAATGTTTTCTGAAAAAAATAAAATGCTGTATATGTAATATTATTTCTTCCTCTTTCTTAGTTTTTGTTTTATATAATTAAAAAATTTATCAAAAATAATTCATTTTAAATTGATGTTAAGATTGATTAGTTATTGAATATTGTTGAAATACATTTTTTTTAGCACAATTAAGAAAAGGTTTTATTGTCCTCCAAGCCTTGTTTAATGTAAGCATGGTGCACTTACTTTTCTTAATGTAGTAAATTAATATCTTATATAAGAGATAATTTAATCTTGAAAATATTTACACACATATAAAAGTAAATACATATTATAGAAATGTGCCTTCCTCGTTAATTTTATGTAATGTTCTCCTTAAATTACATAATTTTAATTTTTATGCATCTATAATTGGATACACAAAACTTGAAAAAAAGGGAGGGGATGTTAGGGAATGAACTCCATCATGAACTATTTATAGCATTCTTTTCCTTATTACTCTAAAAAATTAGATAAATTGTTTTTTAAAATAAGTCTTGATTATTGCTTTTAAATGTTATGAATGTGACAACTACAGAAACAATTTCAAATGCTTAAAAATTTGTATATAGAATCAAGTGTAAGTGAATGAGTAATCATAATAAGTGAATTTTTTTAGTTCAATTATGATACTAATTTAAAATTATAGGCAATATATTTTTTTTTCAATTTTTAAAAATTCATTTAGTACTAATAATGTAAATAAATCTTTATACTCTTTGTTTCATGATATAAATCTTAATTTATTTTTGATGTATTTTTCTTTTTTGTCACACTTATTTAACAATTTGAAAGCTTGTCAATATTAATATAGGCCCTGAATAAAATTTCAGAACACCCTTTTTTAAAAAATTTCACTAGTTATACAAAGGGTTTTGGTGTGTGTTTAAAACCAATAATTAACTATAAAAAATTTAAGAGGCTATGAAAATTTTTAGTATATATATGCTTTAACTATTATTCATTTATTATTTTGCTTTTACTGATTTATAAAATGACCATGTCGCCTTACCATGTCGCAATGATATTAAAACATGTTTTTGCAACTAACCAAGAATATTTTTATGGGTTTCTCTAGCTTGTACATGCTTAATAGAAATAGACCATAAACATAGTGTATTAACAAGTGTATTAACAAGAAAATGCAAAATGAAGAATAGATTGAAGTATAATTTTAACCATTAATTTATTTAAATATTAACTTCTTTAGTTGCACCCAATTTAAAATTATCCTTAAAAGTTATTAAGAAAAATACAAAAGACCTTTCGACTTTATTTTTAAATATTTAAAAGATTACTTTTCTGACTTTCATAACTTAATTATAAACAAGTTCACTTTTGTGTTTCATATTAAAAATTATTTCCTTTGTTTTCTGGAATTTCTAACATTTAAATATCTCAAAACACATGCAACTTATTAAAGCGCATATATTACAGCCAAAGCCTGAATATCATGGAGCCAATGTTGCTAACAAAAGAACTAGCCCAAAACTTGAAATTGTTTTCTTTTTTTTTTTTTTTTTTTCCCCAGGATTAGGTCACGTTTCTAAAGGCACTTTGCAATTTGGCCAGAGTTTGAACCTCAGCGTAAGATAAGTTGAATATAAAAATTTTTACAAATAATGCTTTTATATTATGGGATGGCTCTCTGAACTTAAAATGAGATTTATCTTTTTAGCACAAAATGAAATTTCACTTTGATAGGCTACATTACCTAGAAATGAATTGACTGTGGCATTCATTCCAGCATGAGAATAGCCAGGGGTATGCAGTTGCCTTCTAAGATTAAGAATTGTCCAATTCACGATTTTGAAATTTTAAACTTTTTTAACAAATTTCAAATTTAATTACTTTTTTTTTTTTATAATGACTATAAATAAATGTATATATATATATATATATATATATGTCCATATATACACTTTTTTGTGACCCTATCAGTAAAACTTATTGTAGGCAATATATTATTTTGATATAGCAATCTTATCACAAACGTTGCACCATTTACTGATTGATTGGTTATAAAATTTAATTTTGAAGCTGCTATTTAGAAATTGCGTTTGTCTCAGCATTTTGAATGCAAACACGGAGATATATCAATGAGAAGCACAGTTGTGGAATTTGTGCTTTCAGTTGAACTGCAAAAGGTACTGCAGGCAACATCTACACAATTCCAAGACAAAGAAATGGTCTAGAAAGGAGTAATAAGAAAAGCTAGGAATATCTATAGAAGTTGATTGTATATTTCAATGAAGTCGAAAATATGTAGGCTCATTCGTAAAAACAGGTTTTGCTATCTCTCCATTTCTGCTCTTCCAAACAGTAACATATTTTCCTTTTATTGCATGGTTATTCCACAGCATACTCATTACTCTGACACACCAGGTGCTCCTATTATAATATTCCTTCAAATCAAATGAAAGAAAGAAATGCTTAAAGCTCGTGTGACATCATTCCTTTCACCAATAGGTGGAAAAAGACACACTCATGATTAGCTCATTGTTTGTCTTCATCCGAGATCTGATCTGAGAAATTTTGTTTGCATCAGGATTGATATTAAAAGCATTTCAGGATGAGTCATTGAATTTTAGGGCATTTCAGGTCTTTTTTATTTTTTTAAAGGATATATACAAGATCTATGTACTACAAAAATAAAGAATAAAAATCACTACTCTATTAAACAACAATTATTTTATCATACTACTTCATCCATTCTTTCAACTCTATGTAATAAATGTTTATCATTTAATATTTATAGGAAATAATATTTTACTAAAGTCTCCCCAGAGCTCCAATTGTTAAATGTATTACCAATTTTGTCAAGTTCGTTAAAACATGGAAGTACTAAAAATTGTACATAAATTAAAATAAAGACACAAATTACACTAAATATAAACAAATTGTTATAAAAAATTTATTTACAATCTTTTCCCTCTTCTTTTTTCTTCCTCCTCCTCATCATCATCGTCACTTTCTTCTGATGTAGATGAATATGCTTCATTATTTACATTTATTCTATTAGTATTTACAAATAAATCATCATCCGAGTCTTCAGAATGACTTTCTAATTCTTCTGAATATTTATCAGAAAATTTTTTAGGCCTGTGAAAAAAATATATATATATGCTTAATAAACAAAAAAACATACAAAATTGTACTAATTACTATAATTATATAAATTTACCTTCGCAAAAGGAATTATTTCATGCTTTAAGTTAAATTTAAAAGTTAAACTAAAATCCTTCTTAAATTACAAAATAAGTTTTTGTAAGATAAACTTAACATCAATGAATAAAAAATCAAACACAGTAATACCAGATAATAAAAAAACAACAAAAATATACAAAAACAGGATAAAAGAACCAAGTTTATCCAGGAAAAAAAAAACGTTAATTTAGTAGATAATTTAGTTTTATGGATTTATGCATTTAAACTTTTTTTCTGATTTTGAATTTTTTCTTTCTTCTCTCTCTTTATTTACTATTTACAACCAAAGACTTCATTATAATAATACAGCATTATTCCATAGCATTTTAGCAACATTAAAGCAAAGATGAGAAATTTGTAAATGGTTGACATTAAAATCTATATATTGCCAAAAATGCTTTTTAAAAAAAAGGGTTTAATTGCATGTAAAAACTTTTGGTAATTTTGAAAGAAAAACAACTTTTTGCAACTAACATATAAAAATAAAAATAAAAATCACAATAAACTTATTGACATTAAAAAATAAGCTTCATAATAAATTTATTTAAAATTTTTAGTCAATAGAAATAAATCTACAAATTTTAATACAAAAAAATAGATATTAACATGTGGATTCCTGGTTATTACAACAACCACACAATGAATTGGTTGATGAGTAAGAACAATAAAGCTTTTTCATAAATTCCTTATGATTAAATTTGTTTTCCAATCATAAAACAAATAAGGAAAAATATATATATATATATATTTAATTACTCTCAGAAAAAAAAAAAGTCTTCATAAGAAGTAGACAACACTGAAGACTAAAATTTTAATCTTAATTCTTAACCAGTTTTTTAGTAGAGACATTCAGTTGCATATTTGCATTAAATTTCAGAATCTCTAAGATTCTTCTGTGATGATTAATTTAGTGCCCTATGTAAGGTTTTTATGGCTGAGCAGCAAACACAAAGAAGGAAGTGAGTCATTATTCTTATTTTATTTTCAGGACATTTAAAATTGGAATCATTAATATATAAAAAAAAAAAAATGCATTACTATATTTCGAAAATAAAATAATAAATGTGTTAAAAGGAAAAATTAGAAAAGGAAAACAATTCAAAATATTTAAAATATATTAAGCTGCTCAGGTAAAAATGCATTATTTATATTATAATATGCTCAGGTTGAAATGTAAATAAGCCATTGAAACTGCTAATTATTTCTTTAAAAATTTCTAAAATTTAAAAACAATCATATTTGATAAATAATGTAAATACTTTAAATCTTTAATTTCCATACAAATAATATTTTAAATATAGTGAATAGTGATAAACAACAGAACAAAATTTAATTTCTTTTGTGTACCTAGCCAATTTTAAAACATTAATTATCTCTTACATTGACATCATATATACATCATCATCTTACATTGACATCATATATATTAAAACATAATATGAATTTTACTATTTATGGTAGACATGATTAGTAATACAAAGAAAAAAATTAAATTAAGTACACAAATATGAAAAAGAATATGATAGAACAAATTAGAAAAATTACCATATAATTGCCACTTACCATACACCTTGATTTTTAAGATATTGAATATGATTTTTAAATAAAACTTCAGAGATTTCACCTTTAACTTTCCCCCCTTCTGGAATAGGATTGACTACAATAAATTCACCTATAAAAAAAATAGCACAGTTTCATGCTGCATTTAATAACTATACATGCATTTAAATAAAATATAATAAAATATTCATTCATACTTTATAAAATGGTACCACAAAATATGATATATTTTTATTTAAATCATTGATTTACATCTAATTAGAACTTAAAATTAATGTCTAGAACAAGATTTGCTATGATTTGAATTTTAAAAAAATTCTGAGTTTTTTTTTTTTTTTTCTTTTGTTGATAGAGCATTTTTATATAAATTAAAAAGAAACAATGTTAAAGTTTGTTTTCTAAATATTCTTTGAGATGGGAAAACAATGAATTTGATACATTTTTATTATGTTTATTGTGAAAAAAACTACTATGAAATTAAAACTACATTTATAATTATATAAGATGACAAACAATATTACACAATTTTGAAATTTACTGATAAGACAAAGAAAATAATGGAAGGAGAAGGAGGATATTAAACATCTACTAAAGAATGATAAATTTTTAATAAATTTTTTTCACTGGATTATATTCATACATTTATATTTAAAAAAAAAAAAAAAAATTCTATCATTAGATTCGAGTAATTACAAATAATCTGAAATATTACACAATATTATATAAATTTCTATAAGAATTAATTGGAAATGAAGCAACATAATTTTACAATAAGATAATTTATGACAAATTAAAAAATTCTTTCTTTTTTTTTAATCTATGAAGTGCTAATATTATGGTTGAAAATTGTCTTTCAGTAAATTGAACAAAAAGAGAAGCTTTATTAAAAAATCATTAAGGAAAAAATAAAAATATTATTTTAGATATATTTCTTTAAAATAAAAAAAAAATTTTCAATAATATATTCAATTAAGTTTAATATACAGGGTAATACCATAAAAATAACTTTAACTGTTTGGAGGCAACTGCAGCTAAAACTAATGAACAGAATGAAAACAAATTTCATATATACCGTAAAAGACATGGAGAAATGATTTCCATGTAAAAGAAAAAAATTACCAAGAGTCACTGATTGGGGGAAGATTTTGACTCTGCTGTCCTGTATATACTATACAATTTCCACTATCTAGGTAGATTTTCAAATTTTTGAGTTCATACGTAATTTTGGAATAGTTAGAAACCAAAAAAAGTCAATAATTACAATGAATGTGCAGAAAATGAATTATGTCAAGTTTCATTATAATGTTCGAGTAAGGAAAACTACACATGCAGAAATGAATAACAGCAATATGAATCTCACAAAAAACAATCTTTTATTAATCGACATTTGCAACATTTTCAATATGCTGATCCTTCCTGTAAAACAAAATATTGCATCCAGTGTATAATGTTCTCTAGCTTGAATGTTCAGAACAGTTCGTCTTATGTTCTCTTTCAAGGAACTTGGGTTTGTAAGGCCACCAGCATACAAAACATATTCATAGTACACCCACAGCCAAAAGTCACATGGGAATCGATGGGTCTAAGGAACAGATTGGCCACTCTGTCAAAAAACATTGGCCAATAACTTTTCATTACCAAAATACAACTGTAAAAGGTTCTGTATTGAATGAATATATAGTCGTGCTCCATCTTGCATAAAAATTATTGTGCCTAAAAACTACCCTTCTTGCTACAATTCAGGAGTGATAAAAATTTCCAACATTTGCCAATATTTCGTACCAGTAAAAGTGCAGGTAATAGGACCTGCTGTCACAAAAGCACTAGGAAAGCTGAAAAATATAACTAGATTATGCAATCATTAAAGTGCATACATGACAGCAATGCCAAAATCTCTCCTATTAGCATTTTTCTTTTTCTTTTCTAGAAATCATCTTCCCATGTCTTTCACAATCTGTATATAAAATTTGGTCTCAGTTGTTCCTTAGTTTTAGCTGCAAATGCCTCCAAACAGGAAAATGATTTTAATCCTTATATTCCAACATTTAAATTATTACTAAGATATTATAATTAAACAAGAACAAAAATAATTAGAATCAAATTACTCCAGCTCAATAATTAATTAAAATTACCTCGTTTTACAAAAATCTTATTTCTGAATTTTGATGGCATACTTGCTAAAAATGTTTCTTCCTCAGATGAAATAACTTCATATAAATAATTGCCACAAGCTCGTACAACCTAAAAGGGGAAGGAATATTTTTAAGCTATTGATTCCATTAAATGACTAAGTAATCTTTAAGTTAAAGAAAAAGTAATTTAGAATAATGGATTAAATATCAAAGAATGCTGTATAAATGTTTCTAAAAATTTAATAGACCTTGTTTAAAATTTAGTTATCTTTCAATAACAGATGATTTCATACTACTTACTTGAACTATTTTTTGCTCATTTGTTGGAATCTCATAGGAACCTAAAATTTCTTTTTTCAAATGTTTTTTCTTTGCAGCACATGACATATTAACTTTATAACTGAAGAACTACTGTAAAAAAATAAAAGATAAAGCAAAATATAACTAAAAATATAATTTTATTTTTAAAATAAATTTATGAGAACCCCTTCCCTACTTTTTTTTTCCTCTTTTAACAAATTACAATATTTTTAATACGCTTTTATTAGTTTCACCTGTATGTTTGTATGTATGTAACTGACTCTTTGGGCTCGAGTTTGCCCTACTTTAAGCGATCAGATTTAATTTAAATGTTGTAGACTTATCAAGGACCGTCAACAATAAAATATTTTGATAAGTTTATTATCTCATCATGATTAGGATCACCAGGATTAGTGATTAAAACACACAGCCTTTGAAAAGTCATCTTGATCAGCGTATCATTTTTCTCCTAGAGATCTGCTTCTCCTCATACACACTATATAAGCTGCAAAGAAACATTTACAGACATCTTTCAGATATTCAAACCTATGTGACGACAGCACAACGGATAACGCGCCTGATTAGGAGATTCCCTGTTCGAATCTGGCTGGCTCGACATATTCGCATTTAGCCTTTGTTTTACACACAATTAAATTATTGTAAGAACCAGTCCTCCATACCGGGACCTCATTTAAATATTATAGTTCAAAAACACTAAAAACATGCTTTTAGAGTTAATAAAACTAAAAAGTAAAAAATAAATTAATATTTTAAAAAACTAAAAAAAACACGCTTTTAGAGTTAATCAAACTAAAAAGTAAAAAATAATTGTTAACCTAAGAATAAAATTACTGATGTGAAAATGAATGTCACTGTTCTAAAAGCGTGGGGTGCTTGATATCAATCGTTATAATTTTTCACTAGTTTCATTCCGAAATGCAGAGTTAGTTTAAAAATGTCATTCAAAGCACCCCACATTCTTAGAACAGGGACATACATTTTATTCTTATGTTAACAATTATTTTTTACTTTGATTAACTTTAAAAAGAGCGTTTCTTAGTGTTTTTAAACTATAATATTTAAATGAGGTCCCGGTACGGAGGACTGGAGCTATAGTTCTTGCAATAATTTAATTGTGAGTAAAACAAGGTTAAATGCGAATATATCAGCCATCCAGGATTGAAACAAGAATCTCTGATCCGTAGTCAAGCACGTTATCCGTTGTGCCACTGTCCCACGAATGTTTTAATGTCTTAGGTACTTTCACTCATTTTCATTTGACACTCATTTTTTTTCGTCAATCATTTTATTCTTAGGTTAACAATTATTTTTTATTTTGATTAACTCTAAAAGTGTGTTTTTTTAGTTTTTTTAAATATTAATTTATTTTATTATTACTTCCATTATGTAAATGGTGCCAAGATGATTGAAAAGTTTCCTCATGGTGGCCCAACTGTAATTCATAGTTATTAAAACTGCCAACTATTAGCAATTTATGGCATGGTTCTTAATACTGTAGCTACCTGTTTGTGATACACATGCAAGGCTCACAGATGTTAAACATTCATCTTTTTAACTAATAAGGTACTACAAAACCCTAGGTAGAGGGATGAGGTATGGAGAAAATAAAAAGTTTTTGATTTTGCCTTTTCTGTTGGATGACTGCCGTTGAATAACATGCTTAAGAGTGACTTAAGATGATTAGGTTAAAAATTGTGATGTTTGGGTTGTATTTTGATATGTGATTTCTTTCCTTAATATATTCATGAAATTTCTGAAGTATTCCTTTTCATACATCACATCAGGTAGGGTTGAAAGTTATAAAACAAATAAATCAGTTATACAAGATCATTTATGTCCTGCTTATCCTGTTGTAGTCAATACTTAAGCCACTTTTAAGCCTATTTGTTTGACTATATCAATGTAAAAAGAAACGAATATTTTGTGAAAAATATTTTTTTTTTTTAAAGTCCAAATCCTCCTATAGATGAATGTTGTTCGATATTACTTTTATTCCTGCTACATTTCTGATAAGATAAAAATGCATTTTTTTGAAAATTACAGTTATTTGATTTTTTTTTTTCTTTTGTCTACGCTTTTTTAAACTGCACAATGTAAAAAAAAATAAAATAATAAAATAGTAATGGCTTTCATAGTCTACATTGCTTATGTATAACACTCACTTTTTAACTTTTTGAAGTAATTTTATTTCTAAATTCATATCACTATGCAATCATTTTCTTTTTGTTTATTTACAATACATCAATTTTGAAAAATTCCCCAGTTTACAAATTTTTTTTTTTATTATTTAAATTCAAGAAAAGTGAAATAGCATTGCAATATTCCTTAATATTCTTGTTTTAATATATTACCTAAACACTGTAAAAATCGGTTTATTTTGTTTTTCAATTTTAAAAATTCTGTAAAACAAAAAAACTGAAAAGGCTATATTTCAGTGAGTGGGGTAGCCTTAGTTTTTTGACGAAGACAAGTCACCAAAACTCAGGGTCCCCGATAATACACAGTACTCTCAAAATGCAGGATCCCAAATATTTAGAAGTGCGGGTAAAATATCTGTAAAAGTAACGTTTTTATAAAAATAATTACAAATCTGATATACATAAAACATGTGCTTTTAAATAAGTCAATGCATGAAGCAAATTTCAAAAATGCACGAATGGTACCTTTAGAAATGAATGTTCTTGATAAAATAAAATGGAGTATTTAAAATAAATTCACAGACTTTTAAGTAATATTATTATGTATAAGAATTAATTTAGAGTTTATGTTCTATAGTTTCTAAAAATTAACGAATTCATATTGATCAAATATATCTTTGGAGAAAAAAAAAAACCTACCTGGCTGATATGAAAAAATAATTGAACTCAATATAAAAAAAAGGAACTTAATAACAGTATAATATCATAAAGCTAAATTTATATAAAATTCTGGTAACACTCTACAACACTATTCAACAGACTATGTAAATAAAAAAAAGAAAGTGTTGCCAGATAATTTCAAAACATTTCTTCAAATTATCAAGAAGACTTCAGATTTCATAGTTAAAAATTCAACTAATAAATTTAAATTTTATTAATAATCAAAAAATATTTGTAATAGTTACACAAAAATTTCATTACTAATAATGTTATACGCCTTCATATAACTTTCCCATATTTAATTTTGTGCCGTTGCAGATAATTTATGAAAAAGTTCTAGCTCGACATTTACATTATTATTATTTTATAATAAATGTACAATACTTTTATTTTATTTACTCTACTTTTATAATAATAAAAGCTACAAAAATTGAATATTTTAAAGGAAAATTATAAAAATGTATTTTTTGTGATTAAGAAAAGGAGCAATTAATCAGAAAACGAAACCAAAATAAACTGATATCAAATAATCTTCATCTCTATAGAATTTGTTTTGCAAAATGTGAACTAGAAGTGAAATTATGATCTGTATTTCCAAAATATTTTCATAGAATAAAAAATCTTCTACTGAATGTATGTAAATTTATTTTCATTTTATATTTTTTTCGTAATTGGTTGTAACAAGTGATGTTTTTCACTAGCAATGGAAGTAATTATTTCAAAAGAAATTTCTGCTTTTTAAAGGTTAAAAAAAAAAAACTGTAGGTTGTATATTAAATTTTTTTAAATTATATAGCAAACAATGTGAATTCATCACATTTTTTTCTCCATCTTGGATTGAATCGTTCATTTCATAAGAATGATGTAGGATCAATGCAAATTTTGATTGACGTTTGAATATACTAGTTAGAGATATGCTTCAATTGATAAAGTTTTTTTTTTTCTCTAACAATTATTCACGTAGTTATATATAATTGAAATTACTATTCTCTATTCATTAAATGGATATTAGTATGCATTCTTTTATGTACTTATATTAATTATAGTTGAGTATTAACATTTAAATATTTTTAAGAAAATTTTTTATTGAATGTTTAATCTCATAATCGTTGGGAAACTTCGTTTCCCAAATCTTCTAGTTTTGTTAAGCTATGTTTTTTAATGTTAAATAAGCATTTTGTGTGCTAAGAAAAAGAATGTTAATTGCTTTTTTGTTTGTTATATCAGAATTTTTCGAATTAGTCTAATTTTATATTGATAATTGTGTTTTTAACAATTCAGGTATGGTTGAATTGAGGAAAGTTATTCTATTCAGCATTTTAATTAATGCTGTGAAAATTTTATTTGCATTAAAACTGTCACATAATTATTTAGAATAAATAGGTGATGTTCTCATAGAATGTTTGTTTCATTCACCAGACATACATCCCTTTGGCATTTTTTATTGGGCTTTTTATGAAAGATAAAGTATATGCCATAGAAGTTGGTTAGAAGTTAAATTTAGTTATAAATTTAATATTATGAAAACTAGAAAAAGATATGCATTTTGGAATTATGGTTATATAAAAGAGATATGGTCTGTAGATTTATACTCATCATATTTGCTAGGGAGGCAAAAGGTTTTATCAGTATCATATATTATTTGTCCTCCAGGACAAATAAATTAATTTACAAGAACCAGGAGGACAAATAATTACTTTTTCATCCTTTAAAGTACTTTTCATCCAGTAAAAGACTAGTACATGATGTGTAAAAGTAACTGGTAAAAGACTGGTATATGATTTGTCACATATAATTTTTGGATAACAAACAATTTTTTAGTAAATCTTTTACATATAATGTCTTTGAATATATAAAAACATTTTTAGAAATTTTAAATTAAATAAAGATAAGAGTTTTAAGATACATTCAAGTGTAAGTAATAAAAATAAATTCAAAAAATAGAATATTATAAGAAAATCTTAATGTAATCATAGTATAGATGTTAATTAATAATTGATGTTAACTAATCTATTTTTCTTCTGCTTTTATAAAGATTAAAATGGCTTGCTACAGTTGTAGTGCTGAATTTGGATTGTTGACGAAAGAGGTAAAATATATTGTTTCAATTTCAAATTTTAATTAATATTAATATAACAATTCTGTATATTAATATTAATTAAAATTTGAAATTGAAATCACATTTAGTTTATTTTTGGCTTAATTCGTTATGAAAAGTAATTAAATGAAATTGAAAACTTTTTTTTTTTTTTTTATTGTAGGAGTATCAAATATTTATAACTGAAAAGGAATTGTTATAAAAGAAACTTTTTCAAACTCTTAGCAAATGCTCTTATTTTCACAATTATCTTTTTATAGTATTCTAATTTTAATTTTTTGGTGTTTGTTTTTATTGTGCTTAAAAATAAATTTAAAATCTGATTATTTATTAAATAAATACTGTCTCTTGATCGACTACTTTATCTAATAGTAGAATTTTAATTAGGAAATTAGTATAATTTTCATCATTAATTTTAACTTCCATAAAAAAAAAAAACTGTAGTCTGTTATTAAGATATGATTCTCATTTTCTTTTAAGATAATTCTCATCATATTTAATTATACTTATATTATTAAAGTGTTTAGTTAATTATTCTTTAATGCACAGTGTAATGTATAATGCATATTTTCATGTAGACTGGATGTGAAGTTTGTGGCTTTGCCTTCTGCTCAAGATGTTGTAAAAAACAACAAGTTCCATCTGAAAGTGGGGAGAATAAGAAGTTGATTTGTAATAAATGCTTTAAAGAATTAACTGGGTAAATTATTTGATATTTTTGAATTTATTCATTACTAATTGTGATTAAATATTACATTTACATCTATCTCTTTTGAAGGTAAAATACGCTGAAACTTTTCATACATTAAGATATTAAACATGCCTTCAGATTATTTTATTAGGTTATTACAATTAACATTATTCTCTAGTTCAGTATTTTTTTTTTTTTTTTTTTTTTTTTTTGTCATTTTTAAAAATTATTAAGGTAAAAAATAAAACTGTGTCAAAATATCAAATTTAAGGATTTATGCATGTGATACTCATATTTTTAACTGTATATTGTTAAATTTTATGAAAATTTATTTGATATCAGCAAGGATCACACAGTACAACTTTAAAAAAAGTCTTACAGTATTTCTTTAGTGTATTGTTATCAGATATCTCTTGTGAGGTTTTCTCTACATAATGTGACATAAATGTCTATGAAACTCCTCTTTGAAGGCATTATTTTTTCTTGTTTCCTTTGTGAGAAATCATATTGATTCTAGGACTGGGTGAATCAATATATATTGAAATATCAATTTAAATCTAAAATCATATATCAATTTATTATTCTTATATTAACAAAATTCAAATTTAAGATATAGGTGTTCTATAACATTGATGTTACTTCACTTTCATTGTCCAATATTGCTATGCCAATTTTTCAAAACTGGTTAACATAAGGTTATAACGTGTTAAAATACGATCTTGGTGTTCAACATCGAAATACCGATCTTTCAAAATCTTTTGTGACTGCTTCAGAGATGAACGGCAAACCTGAACTATGGTAGGTGAAAAGTAATTTCAATATATCTTTGAAACTGGCATTACTGGTTAGGTAATATCCAGCAATTTCAGATATTCGATATTGGTTCATCAGCGCTTCTGCATAATTGTTTATTACCTTATGAATTTTAATGCAATATCATTTTTCTACTTATTGAAAGACTCCAATTAGAGATATTGTTTGGTAAGACATTTTAATTATGTTTATTATGAATCCCACATATAATAGAACTTACCCTTGCAGATTTCTTTAAAAATTTAGTTTTTAATTGTAATATTTCTTAAAATTCTGAACATTGAATTTTCAATATAAATTCATCCAATTGAATTTTTTTTTTTTTTTTTTCTCTGATGAAAATTAGTTTAGATACTTGTGTAATATTTGACTGATTTAGTTTTAAGTCATTCTACTAGAATGTACATTTCTTCTTTGGTGTCAGAATATCAATCACCAAGCGCCCTATAATTAATTTAATTTGGTGTGTTATTCAGAGAGAAGGGTAGGGTTATGGCAAACTAAAAAATTTTATTTAAAGTTTCATTTTTTAAATTATTTTTGTATCACTTTGAAATTATTTTATTTAAATATTTCATATTTTAAGTACTTAAATTGTTTGATATTTATTATATATATATTTATTTAATGCTGCTTTTACTGTCTTATATGTGTATAGTTTAATATACAAATATATTGTAAACAAAATAAAAAGTTTTTGGATTGATTTTATTTAAAGGTAATATATTTAAGTCAAAGAGGTGAAAAGTTCTTATTAAGTTTCAAATAAGAATGTAGGCAAAAAGTCTTTTACACAGGCTAAAGGCCTACTACCCTTCTTAATCAACTTTGAATTTTTTTAAGTATAGTAACTAAAAAAGATTTTAATTTTACTTCATTAAAGTGCATGTGTAAGAATCATTTAAAAGTTAGATTTTATTCACACTCATGTTTCTGAATACAAATTATATGCTTGTTTTTTGAAGAAATGGAAATTTGTCTGTGTATATTGCCATCTCAAACATAATGATTTTCTACTTGGTAAGTTTGTGTGCACAGCTGAAAAGATTATTGTTATGCAGTGATTGATTCTTGGGGTTCCCCCCCCCATTAAAAAGATGTATTTCATAATATTTACAATCCACTAAATTTAAAGTGTTCGGGCAGGCAAAGGGGTTTTAAATATAAATAACCTTAGTTGCCTTCCTCCCTTTGCTTTTTAATAAGGTCACTAGCAATTATCTTTCCATCTTCAACATTTTCCTTCATGTACTCAAATTCATTATATTGGTTAAATTAAATTTTTTGCTTTTTTTTTTTATTGTGCAAAAACAGAGTACTCTACTTTGAAGTTATGAAAAACTGAAAAAATACTCCCTAATTATTTAGCACTAAATGAGATATTTTACAATGAAATATGCTTAGTTAAATTAGAAAAATGAAATAATTTGTTTTGAAATATGAAAACATTTTTGTGTCGAAGACAATAAACTTTTATATAGTTGATTTTTTATGAAACTAAAAAAAAAAAGTTCACAACCTAATCACACTAAGAAATTTAAAATCCACAGTTTATAGACTTGAAATTGCTGTATATGTGGGTTTTTCAGGTGCAAGTTATCAGTTTTAAAAGGAATCTCATTTTCCTTGTGAAACATTCAATCATCATCTACAAATGCTTTGATATAGTATTTTTTGTTTTAATTTTTTATAAAAAGAAACAATTCATTTCTTTAGACAAAAATTGTTTGTTTAAATCAGTTATGTGTTTATTTATATCCAATTGCATAATTTTTTAATAATAAAGATTAAAACTTAATCACTAGTTGTAATCTTAAAATAATACAGTGTTAGTAGATGAAAAAAAAAATTAAAATTGCATTATTATTTTAAATATTGCTGTATAATTATTGCAATCAGATTTTTCAAGATCATAATAGGCTAATTTATTGAAGAATAAAAAAAAATTAACCACAATTATTCATTTTTTTTTTTTTTATAGAGGTGAGCCAAGATCTACTTCAAGAGGTTCACCTCCTTTAGCTCATAAAAGTAAGTATGATATTTTGTTCACTGCATATTTTTAAAGCCCCTTTTCATAGCTTTTAAAGGCACTATAAAAAGTATTTGATATTTCTGAAATTATATTTTTATGTAAAAAAAAAAATTTTCATTTGTAATTTAATTAATTTTTGTGGAAGAATTTCAATCTAAAATATTTATCATTGTGATCTATTAAATTAATTTTTCTAAATTTGAAGTTTAAATTTCTAATCAAGATTTCATTTATTCCCAATCTTATAATATACTAGGATTAAAACTTAAATATTGAATAAGTTAACTAATGATTTTAATGTCATTTAATCACCGGCCTTATGTACAACTCAATGCTATCACAACTCAACCATAGAATAAATTTTTGTATTTTGGAATTTGTACATAAATTCACTGAAATTCATTTAGTTCTCCAATGTATCTTATCCATTCATCACTTCTGTGTATTATATCATAATATATTTTACTTACTAGGATTTTTGTGAAAAATATAGAGGAATAATGTATAATATGAATTCAGTTATAGTTTTCAGTGAAAAGTATTTTATCTTCCTGCAGTTAGGCGTTATTCTTTAAATTATAGCTATTTAAATTGGATACTATTGCTGCTGTAAAATTTGTTCTATTTTAATAAAAAAAAAAAATATATATATTATGAATCATTGTAGCAATTTTATTTGTGGCACTTTTATACTAAAGATTATCTTGTGTTAAACATATTTTAAAGTAATTAATATTTATTTAATTTGAAAATTATGTATTTTTTAAAAAGTGATTTTTTTTTTTTCTTTTGTTATTTGATATAGCTTTAGGCCATTCTATAAGAATGCATAACATTTAAAAATTTCAAAAAAATAAAAAAAAATTGTAACCAAATGCTGAAACCTATTCACAAAAAGATTTTAAACATAATTTCATAATAGTTTGAACAATTGAAAACGAATTAAGATATTTAAAATGAATTCATTTTGAAAGTTAATTTTAATAAAACTTAAAAACTGAAACCTAATAGATAGTACAAATTAATAATAAACTATCAGTTTTGTATAAATGTTCAACAAAATCATGCATACAATAATAGTCAAACATTGTAAAATCTTTGAAAATTAACTGGTTAACAAATAATGCTTCTAATTTGAATTTTCTAAAATTTTTATTAATATGAGAATTGTTTTTAAAAAAAAATCTTCGTTTTTTTTTTTTTTTTTTTTTTTTAGGCATGGAGTCGTTAAAAAAACAGTCATTTAGCATGGATTCATCAAGCCATATTAGATTGAAACAACAATATTCCAATGAACAGGATAAAAATCTTGCTGAGAGACTCCAGAAGTTAAAAAGAGATCGAGTGAAGGTATACTTTATCTGTTAGATATTACATAATAATTTACATATGAACATCTGTGTATACATAAATATAATATATAAAGTAAGTTTTCATGTGGAATATGGCTTTTGGTCCTATAAAATATGTAATGAATTCAGTACAATGTTGATGATTCTTCATATAACTGCTAAGGTGGAACCAGATGTGCGGATAGGATTTGTGTACAAATAAGTTTACACTTATTATTAATGGATAGTGTAACTGGCACAGAAGTAATGTATTAAGAATGATCACATATATATAATAAAGCTCTTTAAGTTTATGTAAATAATATAAGTACTTTACTTATTTCACTTAATATAATTCTGTTTAATACTTGTGATTCATTTGTTGTATGAAAATGTTAATTAAATGTCATGTAATTCTATTCATGTTTTAATCAACTTTAATACACACTTAATAAACATTTTCATTTTTTTTAAAAGCTTTTGATGCTATAATAATATAAAAATTTAACTCAATACATATTCTAATAGAGTAAATATATGAACTTAAGAACCATAGTAGAATATTAACTAATATTTATATTTGAATATTTAAAATAATTTAAATGAAAATTAAAATTGTAACTTTTTATAAAGTAAAAGTAATAATAATAATTATTATATTGTTATAACTATTATTTCATAAATTAACAAGTTAATTTTTTGATAATTAATATGGAATTAAATAGTTGAAAATAATTACTTATTATAAGAAATTTGTATTGAAAGAAACATGAAAAAAAAATTACATGGGCAGTTACATGAACATAAAAGTTAATATGATTTATGATTTATAAAGTTAATGAAAGTAATAAAAAAATTTTGCATTTCATTAACATGGAAAATAATCACAATGCCTTTTCCTTGTTGTGTGCTTGTAAGTAAATTTTTATTATCTGCATAGTGTTTAGTTTTTAATTAGAAAATTTTATTAATTCATATACATCTTCATGTAATGCAAGTCACATCTTAGCTCCTTAAAAATCTGCCTTGAAAAATATCTAATATCTACAATTACTACTGTTATATTATTTTTATAGATTTTAATTGTCTTTACATGTATTTTGTTTAAAAACATATTTGTGCATTTAGAAAAACAATTCTTTATTGTTTACTTTAAAAAATAGAAAATTAATGTACTAGTTGTTTAAATATTAGAAAAATTATTTTATATTTTCTAAAAATCATAAAAGATTAATTTTTATTTATTTATTTTTGTTTGTTTTTTTTTTTTTTGGGGTTGAGTATTAAAAATAATTTTTCGTTTCATGTATGTGTATCACTACTATGTATTTAGCAACCTTACCAAGTGAAAGTGAAATTGAAGAAAGGTTGGCAAAGTTAAAAGGAATGGATCCAAGTAAATACACAGCACCTCCTATTCAGGTAAAATGTTTTGTTGCTATTAATAAACTATTATACATATTTTGTAAGTATTACTGTTTTAAAAACTGAAATATTTTTCTATTAATGGGATAAATTAAGTTATAAATGAATATAAATAATTTTAAAAGTTTTTTTTAACAACTTGTTAGATTGAGTATATTTAGCATTAAAAGGTATTTTTGATCGCCATCATATTAATAGTATACTAATTATGCTAGAACATTTTCAATATATTAGAGTATTAAAATTTTTTTTTTTTTTATTTTTAAGTTTTTGAAATAAGTAAGGATTTCTATTCTGTCTAAAAATTTCATTTGTATCCATGTAAAATGCAAGTACAAATTTGGTGCTATTATTAAGAGGAAAATGTTGAATTCATTTAGTAGAATACAATTTACTAAGATTATTATTACATTGAATAATAATCAATGAAGCACTTTAAAATGATTTAAAATTAATGACATTAAAAAAATAGATCTTAATTGATAACTAAATTCTTCAGTATTATGTCTAAATTTTTTTTATTATTAGAGCTTCTTTTGCACGCATGATAATTTTTCTGTTTTTACTATTGTTGTTTTTGCAGTCAAGTATTCACAACTGCATGTAGGTGTTTAAACTTCTATGGTTTGCCAAATTGCATCTAAGTATTATAAATGTACAAATTATTAGTCAAGAAACCTCAATTTTCTGCAACCTGCAATTTCCATTCCTTAATCTCTATTCATTTTTATACGGTATAAACAAAAATATTAAATAAAGTGGTGAAATTTAAATAAAAAAGCCTATCATATGTTTGTTTATTCACTTTGAAGGTGTTTAGACCATCGGAAAAGTTAACATCTGTTGAACAGGCTTCCAATCTCATTACACAAATAACAGAAGAGGTTGTATTGGATTCTCGTAGAATAAAACCTGAAGATGAAATAGCTACTCGTTTAGCCCGTTTAAGGGATGAGCCTCCTCCTCCTCCAAAAGTAAGATTTATTCTCTTTCTGTTCCTATAATTCATTTCCTATTTTTCTTAAGTACCATGATACATTAATCTAATAACATATCTATTTCATATTTAATTTTTTTATGTACATTTAATAGCATTAATTATATTTTTTTTTTTTAGATATATGCAATTTTACTAAAATTATTCTTTTGCTATTTAAATCTAGATCAGAAACTCATATATAAAAATTAATCTTTTGTTGATTTTGTAAAGCATGAATTTATAGGCTATTTGTATTTTTTGAGAAATAAGTTATAGAAATAAAAGTTTTGAAAATAAATTTTATCTAAATTATTTTTATACCCATTAACATTCATAGAAAAAAAATTATTTTAATGTGATGACATTTATTAAATGGTTTTTAATGACAAACCATCAATAATCTAAAAAAACTATAAATGAAATAATAAATAGATAATTTTATTTATTTTAAAAAAAATTCATAATTATAAATGAGTAGGCAATGATCATTAAACAATATAAATCTGCAGATAAACAGGTGTTTACTGAAATCAATTCTTAAAAATGTTTCAAATAGAATAATATTCTTATTGAATTTTGGTTTCAAATCTATGATTTGAACTTAAAAGTTATTTATGCCAGTGAGATTCTTTATTCATCGCACTCTAGTGGGCTTCAATACTGATTTTGTGATACCGTCACATGGATTTCTACTTCTTCCAGGGTGAAAGATTGACATTTGGGCTTTTTAGAAAATAGTATTTAGTGTTAAAGATTTGTTTGAAATTTTTTATATACAAACGTTTTTAGCATATACACATTCTTACCTTATTCATTTTTGTTTTGTTTTTCTAAAATCCTCAAATTTTGTAGAGCTATTAAATTGTCTTCAATGCAGATATTCTTTTATCATAGCTCCTAAGTTATCCAATGTTGTTTTACCATGCCAAGCAGTCACAATCAAATTTCCGTGTAGTTTAAATAAAATATGTATCAAGGAGTTTAATTATTACAAAGATTTATCTTTTTTAATGAAAACATAATCTTGTTTTATACAGAGCCATTCTTTAGTTAATTTTGAAAATGATACATTTGTGAACCATACTCGAGGCTTTTATTTTATACACAATTACAAACTCAAATATGGATGTAATAATAAAGTATTATTGACCAACTAAAATTACAAAACAGAAAATATTTATAATATTTGAATTCAAATAATGCTACTTAATAATACTACAGGTCACAAATAAAGCAATGCTATTGAGCTACTAAACTCTTAAAGAAAGTTGTAGTTGAGTAGATCATGCTAAGGATTTTGATGACTCGATATTTATAACATAATTAAGCCGCAATGGAGGGCTAATTCATCTTACTGATCCAGTAATAACTCCAAGTCATTCAAGAAAAGATTTTAATATAATTTTAAAGTTTTTTACAATTTCAATTACCTTTAATTGGAAACTCGATATTTGTTAAGCATTTATTGTGATAATGAATTTTGAAAAGTAAATTTTTAACTATCAAAAAACTTGTACTATGTTATAACATCAAATTTCACAATCTTTTATAGAATTATTATTATATTGCTAAAATTATATTCTTTGAAAATGATTTTAAAAAAAGTGGTTTTATATGTAATTTATATAGATAGATCAATTTTTTATAGAATTTGAAGCTGATTCAGAAAGCAACAATAATATTTTCTTTTGCTTCTAATGTAAAAATCATTATTATACTAACAACTGGTATATTAATGTATTACCAAAATTCTTGCTGTAATCTGCAGTAATTTTTTGGCAGTAAAAAGAATCTCACATTATCTGCAGTGCCACATAATCTATTCAAATAAATTTGTTTTTGTATTCGTACCCTAAAATCTTGAATTTTTAAATTGTTATAATTATATTGTTTATTTTTAAATTTTATTTAATGTATTAATTTAAATTGTTGCAACTTTTTATTATTTGTAATTTTTTTATAATTCTTAATAACTTATTTTAACTTTATGTAGCATTTTTAATATTATAATACTATCAAAAATTTAATAAAATCTACACTAGGGACAAAAAAAAAATTTTAATATACTCAGAAGAAAGAATCGGGAGGAAAATAAAAAAGGAAACATTTCAAGGGAATAAAAGCAATTAAATATGAAATAAATGAGGGACTTCATAGATAAACCCAAGGAAGAATTTTAAAGATATAAAGAAAAAAAAAAAAAAATCATTTATTCAAACTTGAAATTATCAAATATGAATTAAACACTTATTTGCCTGGCAATTCATTATCATATTCAATAAATAGAAATTAGTCTTTTAGTGATTTTATTACTTAAAAGCAAAATTATGTTAAACTGTGAACAAACAAAAATGGATACTTTTAAATGGAATTTACAATCTGCCTCTTACTTCATTGATAAAAATTTGGTTTACAGAAAAGTGAAGTCAAATGAAATGGGTTAGGGATATTGAATATTATAAGATGATGAAATCATCAATGACAGATATTCCTAGAACTACAGCACTATTTATCATTTTCTAATAAAACATTTTTAAAGGGCAGGTTTTTAGCATATAATCTACAGATACAAGCTTGAGGGAAAATGTGGTATTTGGTAAAATTTTAATTTTTCTCTTATTTAATGGCAACAACCAAAGTATTATCTTTATATTAATTATAAGAATCTTTAATGTGGTTTTAAAGTACTTTCATTGCAGACTTGATTGAATAATATTTATTTAGTTTTACTTTATTGTGGCATCCTTGTTAATCACTTACAAATGACCTAACTGGATAAAGATAATAATTTTTCTTTGTTTCAAATAGGCCAGTTTCATTCCATGCAATAAAATTATTCATAAGGATATAATAAGAGATCCAGATCATAAGGAAATAAGTATTGGCTTAACTTGTATTATGTTCCAAGTTCTTTCCTTTGAATGACTTATTTCTTTCTCTTCAATCTTGGACATGATTACCTTAATCATTAAATCTTTATTTTAAAGTTTTCATTATCTTGTTTCTTCCACCACATAGCTATGGAATTAGAGGAAATAAATATCCTTCATTTATACGGATTACAAGTGTTTTGCACTGAAAATGATTGCATTGTTGATGATCTAGGAAAATTCAAACAAATGCTGTTTTGTCGTATTTTTTCTACAATTCAAAATAATATTTAATAAATCCAGATATGTATCAACTTTCTATTTTAGAAAATATTTATTTTTGTGGATGCATCATGGTTGAATAAATAAACTTGAGTTATGTAATAATGATAGAATATTCCTGTGTATATTATTTACTATCTAACTGTTCTATATCTTACTTAACATAGATGGATTTTCAAAACATTCAAAGAATAGATAGATTTTTCATAGATTTTGGTATACTGGGTATTTTGTTAAAATTACTTTTTAAAAAGCAAACCATAGTATTGCTTTTCTATCTTTAGTTAGGAGATGGCAATCAAAATTAGTGATATCTTTAACTGTGTGATAGCAGATAGAATTCTTTGTAGCTTGTATTAAAAAACAATACAATTGATATGATACAGATCACATCAATGCATATCCATTAGCACAGGCTAATGGATTTAGAAAAATTTGTCATAAAAGGTCACTGACTTTTATTAAGTCATATATTTATAAAAACAGTTTTTGCAGTTTTGCACTCATTTAAAACATTCTTGTACATTGAATTTGCTTACAGCATATATATATATATATATGGCCTATAAAAATGACAATAAAAAATTAATAGTACCAAAGTATTATAAAATAGATTAAAACAACAGAAGAAATATTGTACATTTTAAGCATAAAAAAGAAGCTATATCACATTACATCTTATTTATTATTAAAAATAAAATGGCTTCTATAAAATTTTCTTTGATTGTTGATCTCAGATAGTTTTTATAAACCTCAGTGCTGTGAAAAATTTCTCAATATTTCATTAGTTTGCTAGTCAAGTCATAACTGTCATTGCTACTGATTGTATTATTGAACTTATTGACATCATCAACATTTAATTTTAACATCATTATCTTGAATTTTCTATAAATAAAAATTATTCTTATAGAAGACTTAAGAGTCTAATTTTTAAATAATTCCATTTCCTTCAAAAAGACTCGACTCCTGACTGATGCTTCACTTCTGAATTCTACTGAAAAATAAGTTTGATGTTCTAGAGTAAAATTAAAAGGATTAAAAAATTCATTATAATCTAAAAAAAGATATCTTGTTAACTAATTTGTTTATTAATATAAATTTATTTATATTCTTTTTAAAATATTTGTTTTATTAATATGCACATCTATTTTATAAATTTTGTTAATTAGTTTGAAGAGTTCAATATTCCACCATCTCTTGTTGCTGGCAGTTCTGAGGAAATGTCTATGAATGAAGAATATATCAATTTCCATGATGAAGCAAAAAACCTGTCTGAATTGGCATGTAAGGAAGTGAAAGAGCTAAACACTAATGCAGATTATAAAAAATTACTTTCAAGCATGCAACAAGAAAAAGGCATTGTGATTTCATTTTCTATGTTAATGATATGTAAAAATTTTAATTTATTTTATGTATTATAAGTCATTTGCCTTTAATCCATGTTATTTTGCTTGTGGCATAATTCAAAAACTGATGCTTGTTCAATATTTTTTCAATTTATTCTGCTATGTAATTGTTTTATAGAAATAAAAAATTAGTTCTAAATGCACTATCCACAATCAACTTGGACAACTGATTAACCATTATAAATTATAGAATCTATTTTAGAATTTGATGCATCTTTAACAACATAAATGAATGTGTTAGTGTGATTTGTTTACAATATGTATATATATATAGAGAGAGAGAGACAATGTATGTGTATATGTATATAATTACAAAATTATTCACCCATTTTATCTTTTCAAGTAAAATAAATTGCTTTAATGGTTTATTGATGTAATTTTATATGACTTATGTACTGTATTTGAATATAAGTTTATAAATAACAATTGAGAGTTTTGTTTGTATTTATTTTTAATATGTTTAATATTACTCCAGGAGCTGAAAGTGAAAATGAGGAAGCAGAGGCTGACAAACTTGTTGAAAAAGTAAGATAATAATTTATATTTTGTACTTTTTATTTATATTATACTACCAGCTTATGACCAGATGTTGATTGGTTTGATAATATGTAAATAAGTGTATATAACTTTCGTGTTTTGTTAAAAGTATGTGTAATTTAATAATAAATATTAATTGATAATATATATTATTATTGTAATTTATCTTTTTTTATCTGTATGCAACTATAACAACCGTGTATGTAAAAAACATAATATCCAACTAAATAAATAAAATGAGTGAAAATCTAGCAGTGAATATATAAAAAAATATTAAATCTAAATTATGAATTACTAATATCAATAGGAATGATTTGTATTATAATTATTGTACATACAATTGAACTAAATCTTTTAAAATTTCAGTTTCACATAAAAAAAAATGGTTTTCATTCAATTAAAAATAGATAATAATAGTGTGTCCTTTGTAAATATTTTAATTTTCAAACATGTGAATCTTTAAAAAACCACATAGCTGTAAAGTTTGAATTTCAGGATTCAAAATACTTCTCGTTTAGATTATCAATTGATCATTTCCAAGCTTACAATTCAGTGTTACTATTTATATAAACTGTTATAAAATGATTTAAATACATTATTATTATATATAGTTATATTCATATATGTTATTAATTTTCTCTTAAAAAGAACTAATAAGACCCATTTTGTATGACTTTTTGCTACACATCATATTTAAAAATAATGGATTTGGTGTTAAATAAAATTGGATCTCTAAGCATTATTTTCTAAGAATACTAACCTACAGTCAAATCTATCGTTTATAGAGGAAGGTGGACTACTTTTTAATTCATTTACATATAATTTTTTATTCTTCATTATAATGCTTATAGAAGGCAAAAATAGACTTGTTGTAAACCATAAATGTTACCTATAAAGCCAGTATATGAATAGTTGAGCGCTCTAAAAGTAATACATTGGATAATCATTATTTTTAAATTCTAAAAATTATTCATAGTATGCATATATTGCGTAGCAGTCTAAATGTAATTTTTCAAGAGGTGAAAGAGTACACCATATTAAGTTGTCTTATGGATTTCAGGATTTATGTATTTAAGAAAAATGCCTATTATTAATAGAATAATAAAGAAACAATACAAATTTTAACTAAAACAATTATTTTTAAATAAATTTATTTTATTTTATTCATAAACACAAGTAAAAATTACTTAATATGCATGATTTATGATTACAAAATTTTAAACTATAAAAATCAAATTAAAATATTTTTAATTTAAAAAATAAAATATTTAAGAAAAAAAGTTAAATAGGAAAATAGTTTTGAATAGTATTTTTGATAAAATTAAAAAAGGACATTATAAGAATATTTCCAACCAAACTAATGTATTATTAAGTAAATCTGTTGCTTTTAAAAAATAAAAACACAAACATTATGTGAATGGATATGACATATTGACTGTGAAAGGTTTTCACAGCATCTGATTCGTCAATATTATTAATAATCCAAAAAAATTTGTAAAATTTAAAAAATTATGTCATTTTCAAAATTACAGATCAAAGATATGAATTATATAAAATTCTTATTTTGAAAAGTATTGCGAACCCCAGACAAAGAATTACAATAATTTATTTCATCAAAAACCATTTGACAAATCAACTGTTGTTATCAAGAGCATTATTATTATTTCTCCTATTATGAAATATGGTAAAAAGAAGTTTAAAATTATCTCTTTATGGAGGTTGGGAATCGGGCATTTTTTAAGGAAGCTGAGTCGATTTAAAAATCCAACACCCAACTTTTATAAAATTATTTTTTATTTCTCCAATATTCTTAAGTTCGAATTTATCCTTCAATAATGCAACCAGTTTAGCAACAAACCCTGTAAAGTGTTGAGCACTGAGGGTTTAGCATTTCTCAGCACTCAGACTTATAAAAAACTATCTTGGAGCAACAAAAAAAAAAAGATCTTATAAAAACTTATTATATTATTGAGAAAAATAAGATTTAATTATTATTACAACTATAGCATCTTCGTGTTTAAATTGTACATTTTAATTTTTTAAGGTATTCTATATAATACTTTGATGCCTGTTATTTTTTATAGGATTTGTGTATTTTTAAAAGTAAATAAAAAATTTTTGTAAGCAAATTTTTGTCTTTTAAGTTAGAATAAATACTATACCTTTAAAGTTGTAAAAAAAAAAAAAAAAATACCTTGTTATGTAAAAACTGCTTTAAAAGATATGAGTTCAATAAAAGTTATAATTTATTTCCCAAATTCTTTTAAATCCATTAATATTTAAAATTACAGAAAAGAGTATATAAAATTATGAAAAATCTGATACAGGAGTTAGAAATATTTTGGCTCTGTCCTCACCCTTTGCTTTCTTATACATTTACCAAGATGCAGTGAAAAAAAAATTTAATATTCATTGTTTTTTACTTAGCTTAATTTCAACACATGGTACTATTCAGTGACCATTTGTTTGCATATTTTATCTCACATTTAAATGTATAAATACTTAAATTTAAGGTTAAAATCTTAGTTATCTGCTTAATAAAATCATATTACTTTAAGTCTACAAATTTATATTGTATTTTAAATATTTATTAAAATTGGATCAGTGTTCCCAAAAACGGGGACCACTCTACTATGGGGCATGGTAGAGTTGTCCTCCTTATGGTGACAGATAAAATATTTATTTTTGCATACATGTATTGATCAATGTATTTTTAATAAAATTGAGTTACTAAGAACACTTGTAATCTTTTTAAACAAATAGATATTTTTTATTTTAGGAAAAAAAAATAAATAAATAGTACTGAAAATAAGGGTTCTACATTATAGATGTATTTGTTAAGGCACTTGAAGACAGTAAGAATTGAATTATCTAATTATAGTGAAATTTTGTATGCTAATACAAATCCAACATTCAAATGATTAAATTTTGACAGCCATTTGGGATCTAATGAGTAGGCAATTTCGATCATCATAGGATTTTTTCTGATCTAATTCACTAGTAGAGAGATTTAATGTTAAGAGCTCTGTGGATCAATGTCAAGCCATGTAGCTGCTTGCATAAGAGCAAAAGTGGACCAAAGTCTTATTAATTATTTAATTGATTATAGTTATACCAATGGAAAAAAGTCATTTACTCTGAAATTTTAATCATTTCTTTATATAAATATAATAAAAACATGCTCCAATTTGGATAACTAAAATTTTGATAATTTAGTGATGTATTTTTGATAATTTTTTTGATTTATTTAAATAATTTAGATACTTTTAAAAATAGGTACGAAATAATTATAAAACTAATAATTTTTTAATTCATGCTTATAAACATTGTGCTTCACTATAATGATTCACATTATCACGCACATACATTCACTCATTTTTTTCCAATATATTTTTACATGCAAAAAATATCAATTTGTAATTATTAAAAATGTTGCTAGTTGAATGTAAAAAATAGAAATGTGTTTTATTATCTTCTTTAAATATTTTTAGCTGTTAGCCACACAGCTCAGTCAAGATGATATAGAAGAAATGGATGGTGTAAATGATCTCGATACAGAAAAGTCAAAGAATCAAGTAATTTTTTATGCCTTTTGACATGCTGAAATTTAAACACATATTTTGCATAAATTTTTAAAAATTTATGTTATTAAAAAAATATATATTTATATTTATAAAAACTATATTTACACAAAATGATTTATTAAATTATGTTTAAAATAAAATTGGAATTTTTAAAGAAATAAAGTTGCAAATTACATGACGTTTTTACATTACAAATTATTTTTTGACTAATAAAATTAATCAAAAAGAATAACTTCAGAGAATGCCTATAAGTGCTTTTTATGTCTTTATTTGGAAATTTAAAGGAGTGTTGTTAATAAAATTTTTTTTTTACAATTTGAAGTATTCTTTTCATTTTAACTAAGTCCTTTTTTTATGTTTATTCCCTATGATTAATTTTGTAAAAGTAATAAAAATGCATGTGTAATTATATTGGTATGTTGAAAATAATTCAATTAAAAACCATAAAATTTTTATTCTGTAATTGAATTAATATTTAATTCTTATAATAAAATTTACTAATTACTTTATGGGTGAATTCATTGTGTTTATATGCACTTTTGAAAGGTAATTATTCTTTAAAAATAATTTTGATGTATTTATATTTATAACCTAAATAAAAATTATTTGCTGTATTTTATAATAATTGTATATTTTTTTTTTCTTTTACTTATTACAAATTTTTGTGATGTATTTTTAAATTTTGTAAAAATGAAATTCATTTCTTTATTTAAAATATTAAATTCATTTAATAAGAAATTTAAAGTTTTTTTATTTTCATAATTAGCAAACAGAAAATAGTTTATTTAATTTAGCATTTTTATATAAATAAATGTATTTAATTTTTAAATAAATAAAATAAATTGCAATAAAGCAATATTTAAAAAGATGTGAATTATTAAGTAAGGATTCACACGATATATTTATTACAATATTGATTGTGTAATTTGTTTAGAGAAAAACCTTTACAAGGATCTCAAGGTGGATTTCATTTTAGATTACCTAATCAATTTCCAGATAATTGCTTTTAAATGCCCTTAAATTTGCAATGAACTCTATGTGTTCTTACTGTATACTATTTTGGGGAGAAAGTTCAAGAAAATGGTCTAAGGTAGTTTTTGTGATATAATTTAATTCCCTACCATAAAACCAGGTTGCAGATGTTTAGGACACAATTGTCATATATACTTCATAAATGCTTAAAATCAAACAACAAACCAAAAAATAAATATATACTTATGAATCTGATATGCTCTTTGTTTTTTTTAAATCCACATAAAATTTCTTAGTGTTGCAGTGTGCATGATTTAGGCTTATTTTTTGTAAGGTTCCTACAAATTGAGGCATTGTTAATGGGCTATTAATTGTACTAGTATATGAAATTTTTAATTTTAAATCCTCTCACTTTATTTGTTTAAATTTCTATTGTTTTATTTACTTACCTCTCACAATATTAGATGAACTCAGAAAGCTAGCACCACATCTCCAAGGCCTCATTTAAGAGCAATGATCACTTAATCTTTTAAATTCTTTTAGAGTAACTGTTACTCCTTACTTATGTAAATTCAATTTAAGCAACTAACACTAATTATTATATACATTAACTAAAATGAAGAATTTTCATTATTCTCCTTAACTGATGCATCTTTTGCCATTGGCACTTAACTGTATTTTATGTTATTTCTATAGGAGAGCATGGATGAAGAATTACCCTGGTGTGTAATTTGTTCTGAAGATGCTAGAATCCGTTGCTTTGGTTGTGAAGGAGATTTGTATTGCATGCGATGTTTCAAGTAAATATTTTGTTTTATATGTGCATATAGTTGTTCTTAGAAGTTATGCTTTTATACAGTGTAATTTTTTTATATTAAAATGTATTAAATTTAATTATTAAGAAATTTCAGACTTTAAAATTTTATGAAAATAATTACAAATGGCATTACATAATAGTTTTAAAACTGTATTATATATTCGTTTAGAATGCATGAAACAGTATCAACATTGTTTATTTATTGAAAATTAAATGATAGTACAAGTGAAATGAATAAAGTTAGAGAAAGTAGAATGAATGACTACAGTATTTAAGTATTATATGGGTATTTTTTCATATATCAATATTTCATTTTCTTTGATATTTAATTAATGTTTTACTCATCTGTTAATATGCAGCCTGATGACCAATTGACTAGCTTTCTGGCCATTGGTACCACAGGCTTCAGGTTTGAATCCTGGTGGTGGCGTGGATGTTTATTAGTGGTTTAGAATTCACATTAAACTGTAGGTCCCAGTCTAATTAACCTAAAGTGTGCATAAAATGATCGCAGAGTGACAAACCAAACCATCAATTAATATGGCTTTTAATTTATCTTCATAAATTTATTATCATGCATCTAAATTTGCAGATGTTTAATTGTTCTTTTTAAGATATTTTAACAAATTAAAAAAAAATCTCTGTGTTATATATCTGGGCATTTAAATATATGATGAGAATATCTGTTGAAAGCTTTTAGAAAAGACAAAACAGGAATAATTTATGAAGTCAAATTTTACAATGCAATGCAGTCATTTGTGACTCATTCCTATTTTTCTTTAGACTTATTAAGATGTAGATAGTCATGAATATATATTCTAAGCTGCTTGATAAATATGTGGTCTGATGCAAGGTGACAACAAACAAAAAATTTATTTTGTTACTAGATAGAACAAACCTTTAAATGATGCCATGTCAAATTTTATACTGTTATATATGTGATTATTTTTTAACAACAATAGAAAGCAAGCATCATTCTATGTTTTTTTTTTTTTTCATCCCACCATGAAAAATATGTTTTGTGTCATGATAAAATACTATTTTTTGAAAGGCAAAAAAAATATAAAAAGTTTTAAAAACTTCGATAAGCATCATTGAGGAATTAATTGCTCCATCAAATCAGATGGTTAAATTTTGGATGGCGAATTTAAATGTGGGTGCAAAAAGCACTATTTACAACAGCATCTGGGCTGTCTAAATGAGGGTAACAATACCAGAAATGATTGAGAAAATCCACGATATGAATTTGGATGACCCAAAGTTGAAAGTGAGTGAGATTGCTGAGGCTGTTCACATTTCAAAAAAAAATGTGTGGACAGTATTTTACAGGAGCATTTATATGTGAAAAAAATATGGATGTCATGTCAGCCTGCATTTGATCAAAAACATGAACATGTTTATGCTTTTTAACATTGTTTGGAGAAGAAGTAATGAAGTTGAATTTGTCATCTATATCATTATACATTATAGTTGATGAAACATGGATTTACCCCTATACTCCTGAATCAAGTTAGCAGGCAAAACAATGGGTTCCAACTAGTGGAAGTGATTGAGGTCACAACAGTCAGCTGAAAAGGATATGGCAACTGTTTTGGAGGATACACATGGTATAATAATAAGATTACCTTGAAAAAAAGGTAAAATAATAATAGGGGGAAATTATGCATATGGAAATAACTGAATGTAGAAATAAAACAAAATCTATCTTTTGGAGGATCAATACACATGGTATAATAATAATTGATTACCTTGAAAAAAGGTAAAATAATAATAGGGGGAAATTATGCATCATTGTTGAAATAACTGAATGTAGAAATAAAACAAAATCTATCTCATTTAGCAAAGAAAAAAGTTTTATCAAGTTCACAGATCAACGACAAGAATGCCAAACTTGAATGAATTGCAATATGAATTGCTCACCCACCCACTGTGATATCCATATGGCTAATATCTGTTCCCAAATTTTAAAAGATGACTCGCAGGCAAGCATTTTCATTCAAATGAAGAGGTTAAATGGAAAACTTATGGGTATTTTGACTGTTTATAGAAAGAGTATTATTGGGACGGTATAAAAAGTTATAAGATTGTTTAATTATTTATCGAGCTAAAAGCAGACTATGTTGAAAAATAAAATATTTTCATAAAAAAATGTGTTTTCTTTTTCAGGCCACATATTTATTAGACAGCCTTGTATACATTTTAAGTAAAGTCGGTGCATATGTTATGATCAAAGCATATTAATTAACATTGATTTCTTTGTATTTTAATTCATGTGTAAGTATTTTGTTTGTATATATATCTCTAGAAACATTTAATGAAAATAATGGTTTTCATTTTTTATTTTTAGGGAGTGCCATGATAGTTTAGATATAAAGGATCATAAAACATGTCCTTATCTTCCACCCAAGGTTCCAGTATTGTAATACTGCTTGATATCACTTATGTAAAAACCTAGTGAAAGTAGTGTTAGATTAAATACTTATTTTGCACTGCTTTTTTGCATAGAAAAATGTGTATATATATATTTTATTCAAAAAATGTACATTTTGTTTATTGCATTATCTTAAATTAAACAAACGTATATGTTTCTCTTAATTGAGGAGAATTGTAAAAAAATGAATTTAAAATAGTCAGTTTACTTTTAAATTATGATATTCTGTTAAAAAGTGAATAATTAAAAATTTGTAGTAAAAATTTTGCAAATATCTTGTTTATTTTTAGTTTTGTTAACATATGTAAAAAATTAACATATTTATATAAAACATTCCTTTTATTTAAAGTGTATTATATTGATTTTCATATGCTGATCTTAGAGAAGTTATATTTTATTTTTGTTATATTGAATGTTTTTATTTTTACATAATTAATGATAAAATGTATTTAGTAATTATTTTATTTTGCATACTTAATATTATGTTGTGTAGATAATTATGTGCATGGTGGCAAAATAAAATTTGTTATATTTCTTATACCCTGATGAATTGCTATTATGACCCATTTTTTCATAATTTATATAAAATATAGTTTCATACATAGTGTATTTATATAACATATTTCTTTTTTAGATAAAATTAATAAATGGTGCTTACAAACTCATATATAATTTGATAAATAATACGAAAAATTATTAAATAAAATTCTAAAAAATTAGCATATTGCATTACATGTTAATTTAGCCTTGATAAGTTTTGCAGGGTAAAAATATGAATCAAGACTAAAAAACCAGATTTAGGAAAATTCTGACAGTAGTCAGTCTATGAGATAAATTTAATCTTCATATCTATAAAAAAATTTAAAAATGATACTGCTATTAAGAATTGGTGGTTTTCATTTATTTAAATAACACTTTAGAAATGCTTTTATGGTTTTCAATTAGATAAAAATATATACTGTGAATGAGATAAAAAAATTTATTACTCAATGATAAGGCTTTTAAAAATTATAAACATCAAATGTAATAAAAATATAAAGAAATTATTGTAAATATATCCTTTTATTATTAACAAGATTTGTTTTATGTGAAATCGCATTTCTCTGTTAAAGAAAGAGATAAATATATTAATAATGACATATTTACTATAAATATTATTTTAATTGCATTTCTAATATTTGTGTAAAGTTTATATGAAAATTCCAAGGTATAACGAAAATAAATTGGATTAAAGTTAAAATTAATATGAATTGAATGAAAATTTGTTACATTTTCAAACATTTGTTTGTATTTTTCATGTTCATGTTAAATTGTTTATTTTTAACTTATAGAAACATTTTTTTTTAAAAGCAGTATTAAGAAGCAGTCATTGATTTAATTTTTTGGTTGCAATTTAAAATTTCGAAGGTAGAAAATGTAACTCATTTTAAATAAAAAAATTTTTTTTTGTAGCCTTTGTAAATGCTT
The DNA here is from genome assembly GCA_021605095.1 of Caerostris extrusa. Lineage (NCBI taxonomy): Eukaryota > Metazoa > Arthropoda > Arachnida > Araneae > Araneidae > Caerostris > Caerostris extrusa. The sequence goes on from BPLR01009279.1 coordinate 115,510, forward strand.
TATCTAATACAATGAAAAATAATTGAAAACATTTTACCTAAATGTACCACATAATTTAATTTTTAATTAAGTTTATTTCAATACAGTTCTTAAAATTTAAAATTGAGAAGGAAAATAATAATTTAATGTATAAAATTTATTTAATATATCTTCTTAATCTAAAAATTTACATTAACATGTATAAAATCTACTGTAAAGTTAAACAGCCAAATTACTCCCTTTTATATACTTAAGGATTAAAAGATATTGTAATGAAGTACACTTTTACTTGTTGATGATTTCATTTTTTTTTTTTTTTCATCACAGTCAGAAAATATCATTAAATTGACCATAATAAAATTCAAAAATAAAATTTTTATGTATGTATTCTTCATTCTTTGACTAAATATGAAAAAAAAATTCTATAGTAATAGAATCTAATTCAAATAGTTAAATTCCATAATGAAGTTGATCAATTAAAGCTAAAATATTTTTGAATATTTAAAATGAAGATCTAAAATTGTTCTAAACTATTTTACTTTTTTTCTATGATTAATTCAACCTTTAATGGAGTTATTTATACATATTGAGTAATATCACTGCTGGTTGATATATATATATATAAATCTTATCTTATTGATATAAAAATAGAAAGTTGATTAAAAAGTATAATGATTTGTAGCATATTCTAAGGTATTGTTTAAATTAATGTTTCATTTTTTTCTGGCAAATTAAAGGCTTTCATAATCAGAATGTAAATTAATTAGTTACAATACCATATTTGTTGAAGTTTTTTGATATAACATATAATTCTAAATGTATAATCCCCATTGCAACAGTTTGGAATCGAAACCTGTCTAGACCATGATAAATGTTTTCAGGATTTTTAAGTTGTAAACCTCCACCAAGGAAGTACTCATAAAATCTATCACAAATTGAAGACTTTGGCTTCCAAGTTAGACACTGACATTCATGGTAGCCACTTGAAGTTGGTAAGTGACAGAAACCATAACTGCAAAATTGATCTCTTCCATAGTCATCTTGATGCCAAACTTGGAAATAAAATCTTGGCCATCCTAGGCAAATAATTAAAAATATCTGTACGTTATTATTAGATTTAAAATTTATAATAAAATGACTATTTAGTCATTTTGAATCTTGATGTTTAAAATTCTTTTAAGTTTGATACAGCATTAAATTTTAATTTTTGATGTTTTGTATGAAAATTAAAAAACAATATTTGATGCAAAAAGAATCAATTTCATTATTAATAAAAAGCCTTAGTGAAAATGAAAATGTTAAAAGCATTTCAATAAAATATTTTATAAAAATTATTAATAGTTTGATTTTAAATATGGAATGAGTAAAATAGCAATAATGAATTTTCATCTTAAATTAATTTTTTTTTAATATTGGTACATATTTTACCAAATGTGTGGCACAATAAACATTTTATTTTACCTTGAATTCCTTTTGTAGCATAATGAATGTCAATAGGATGGCACCAATAATTCATTTCTCCATCAAGAGGGTTATCTATTTGAGTTTGGCCCTCTTTTAAGCCTTCAATAACTTTCCAGTTTCCTCCTGTAATGTATTATTTTCGCACCATTCAATTCATTATTTTCAGTAATAAGGAAAAAATACTAAGCAATAAATGGCATATACCTGCATGTAAACCCCATTTGCAAAACAAATTATTCTCTTTGAATTCTGAGGCACCAGTTATCTGACCAATAACATGAACTTCGCACATCTAAAAAACGATATATATTGTTTTATTAGTGAAACTTAATCCTTTTATCAAATAGTAAGATAGAAGAATGTTTAAAAAGAAATTTTTTTTTTATACAAAATTTTGAGATCGTTTTATTACAAAGAACAGAAATAATAGAAACATTTTTTCTTTTCAGTTTTGATTAATAAATACCCAGTAATTGCCTATAATATATTATTTGCACTAGAATAAATAGTATTTAAGAAGAAAAAAATCAAAATTATTCTATAAAGATTTAACAATTGATGTGGAAAATATAAAACCAAATTCAAGCAATTATACATGTAAAAAAATTAACAAAAAAAGAGGTTAAATATTTATCTTGGAGTTAATTTGTAAGTGAGAAGATAATTCAATGGACATTTAAATTACTGAAACCAAAAATGAAATTTTATTTTGCTCGCAAAAATCCAAGTGCATCAAAAAAAAAAAAAAAAGATTGGTACTAGAAAATGTTATTAAAAAAAACAATTGGTGCTTATTGCATATTAAAAAATTGTTTATGATTTAGACTTATATTTAATATGCTCTGATATGTGCTTTTTTTTTATGTTAGATAAATTGAAAGCAATACTATGTCTTGTCTTCTTCCACTGTCATAATTGTATTCAAGTATATTTGTATTTAGTGCATGGCACTGTAATCATTTCCTTACTTAATTTCTACTAAAAAAATACTAACAAGGTAAGATTTAACTCCATAGAGGAATTGGTTTATCTATTCCAGATTTTTTTTTTTTTTTAATTTAATTTAATTTTTTATTGGTTCAGCATAGATACATTAGAATGGGAAGTTACTTTTCTAGTGTAAAATAATTGATGCTATCCTCTTTCTAAGTTAAAGAAAATACAAGTTAAATCATAATGCTTCTGTTATAAAAAAAGAACTACACAAAAATTTGTGAACAGTTCATAATTAACATTTATTTTAGATGAAAAATAAATTTAAAAAAAAAATCATATATCTTTGTTATATTTCAATATAAGAATTGTGGATATGTTTAAAAGTTTTTCACATGTTGGCATTCTTTTTTTTGGTGACTGTATTTAATTGCAAACTGTATAAACTTCGAATAATAATTTTTATGGTTAACACTTCTCTTCCCGATAAATTTATGTATGTGCATTGAATGACTTTTTTAAATAAAAAATTTTAAAATTGAATAATCACATGAGTATTTATTTCTGAAAATACATAAATTTATATAATTTTTTCAATGAAGACATAATCTAAAATAAACATAACTAAAATCATTACACATTATTTTTTTAAAGTTATACACATTTTTATTTTCAAATTAATAATCAATAAATAACAAGGCAAAGTGTAACTGTGTTATTTAAAATTAAATTACCTAAAATGAAAAAAAACTAGAATTTTTTTTTTATGTTTGCTTTTTTATAACTTCAAATATATATATATAATCGAACATAATAATAATAATTTGATTTATTCATTAAACTATGTTATTCAACAAAAACAATTTTATTTAGAAATGAATAAAATTTTATAGTGTCACTTTCAGAGATATTGATGTTTATAAAAACATCAAGGTTATTAAATACCGGATATAGTTGGTAATTCTTTTCTTTAAAATAAAATCATATCAAATAAATGAAACCAAAGTTTAAATTACAAATATTTGTTTAAAAGTTTTGATTACCTTTGTTTCATATCGAATTTCAGATACGTAAAAACGTTGTCATGGTAACTCATGAAAAACAAGCAAACTCGAAACGGTTAAAAAGTTAAATTAGTAGTATAAAAAGCTATTTTTAAACTGAGGAAATATATTTTAGTTTATTTACGTATCAAAAAATAAAATATTAAGATCTGCAAATTAATTTAAATATTTTAAGGTTTTGTAACAGTTAGTTGAATAAAATTTTTTTTTACATTTAGAGAACAATTGTAGATTATTGTAAAAGTCTCCAGCTCTTTCATTGGTAGATGCTGAAACATAGCGGTGGTCTCCTGCTCTTTAAGTTAATAAAAAATAAAAGATATTTATTTATTAAAATTATTACAAGAGTAATCAAATATGATTAAATATTGATCATTAATTATAAATAAAAATTCAGAGGAAAATTAAAAATTAAAAAAATACGAATTGTAGATGGAAAAAAAAAGCAAATATCATCATGTTCCCTAAACCTGGCCAAGATAGGAAATTTCCACAAAATTATCGGCCCATCAGTCTCCTTAGCTGTGTAGGAAAACTTTACGAAAAACTCTTAGTGAAACATATTACTTCTTTTTGCGATAAAAATTCCATAATTCCAGCAGAACAATTTGAATTCCGTCATCATCACTCAACTTGTCATCAACTTCTACGTGTCACCAATATCATCACTGAAGGATATAACTATAAATTTTTTACAGGAGGTGTCTTTCTAGACGTCAAAAAAGCTTTCGATAGACTGTGGCACAATGGACTGATCTACAAAATGATCAAACTTCAATTTCCAACTTGGATCACACTTATCATTACAAATTATCTTAAAAATAGAACCTTTCAAGTTCGACATCATAATGAATTCTCCAAAATCGGTCGTATTTGTGCTGGTACACCTCAAGGAAGCGTGCTAAGTCCTATTCTCTACAATATCTTTACCTACGACTTTCCTCAATGCACTAACATTTTCACTTGCCTATTTGCTGACGATTCTGCTGCTCTTGCCCAATGTGCTCCTATTCTTTATGTCCTCAATACTCTTCAAAATTTTCTGAATATCCTAGAGGATTGGCTACCTAAATGGCTCATCGCAATATAATGTCTCTAAATCTCAAGCTATCATTTTCCGAAAAGGACACGCCAGACAACCATATATTAATCTCTCCCTTTTTGATCAACAAATTGAATGGGCAACTAATATTAAATATTTCGCCTTAATTATAGACAATAAACTTACGTTTCGAGCTCATATTCAAAAATCAAAGAAAAATGTTGGAAAAATTTTATTTCCCTCTACCACTTATTAATAAATTTTCTAAATTAACTTTGTCAAACAAACTTCTTCTCTACAAACAAGTTCTTAGGCCTCTCCTTACCTATGCTGCCCCAACCTGGGGTCTAGCTGCACAATCTAACAAGAAATCTGTACAAATTATTCAAAACAAACTTCGTATTATCACTGGTGCCCCCTCATTTGTCCGCAACTCTACAATTCATCAAGATTTAAAAGTTGATTCTATTGACTAAACTTTCTAGAAATTTTTCAATACCATTGCTACTCACGAAAACCCTCTCATCAAGGCACAAACTATATTTACGCAATTGAATGGAAAATACAAGTATCCTTTCTCTATTTCTAAATAGAATCGAAGCCTCAAACCACCATAATTTCCTACTCACTTATCGCTTTTGGATATTTTACTTCAACGCATATTTACTGATCTTAAATTTCTTGTTACGTTTCCATCACCGATGATTTACATTTTTCTTACTTTCTTCTTTTTTTTTTTTTTTTCTCTCAAATCATACGATTACTATTATCTATTTATCATGACTTTTCTTTCCTACTGCCTTCACATACCATTGAGTAGATGAGCGCTTCGCGTTCAGGCACTCGACATCTTTATTCAACAATGATGACAACAGTTGCGTATAATCGAAAAATTGAAAGATGTCAGCAAATTAAATAAGATATCAAGCATTATTAAAACTTACATAAAAATGCTGGAAATGCAACTGGCAGTTGCACTCGATTGGAACGGAATATCTCATGAAGTTGTCCAAAATGGTAATGGTAATAATAATGATAATGCTTTAAAACCGAAAAATAAATTTCAAAGATTGAGTAGTAGACGATGTTGGTACTAATGTTATTACTGTTAAAATAACTCCTATTTTGTTAAGTCTACGAAAAATTTAACTTTAACTTAAAAAAAAAAAAAAAATGATGAAGCTTTCGAAGGGAAAATCCCTATTCAACTAATGAGGGAAATGTTAAATATATTCTCCTCAGCCAAAGATCAACATAAAGAAATAGCTAGAATTTGTGGTGGAAAAATTGTGCAACTAATTAATACCAAAACTAAGCAACCCTTTCCAATATGACAAATAATTCTCACTAGAAATTAGATATTTAAAATTAAAAGACTTCTGTACTTAACGAATGTTATTAAAAAGTATAATATACGACCTATACCATTATAATGCTTTAAATGTAACTTTTCCACCTCATTAATTTCCTCAATTAATTGTGGTTTCAAAGCCCGCTGCTTAAAATGTGGTCTCGAACATTCATATACAGTACGTAACATGAAAGAAAAGATTAAAGTAATTCTTTCAATAACTGTGGTTAAAAATGCCATCCTTTTGCATAATAGGGTTGTAAAAAATTTCCAAAAATCAATATAAATTCAATAGACAAGTAACTTTTCTAAAATTTAATTCTTCCAAAAAAATTTCTGCTAATTTAAGTGTCTCTTAGAACTCAAAAGCCAATTGAATTCATTAATAAGTGTTGATAACATCAAAATTTTTCTAAAAACTAGCTATCTTATGAGAGAATTTACCTTGATATTTATTAATCTGGATGGTCTTGATGGCCTTATTCAAAAAGTAAGCACTGCTAAAACTAAAACAGAAAAACTTCAGACATTTGTTAATAGCCTGGTGTTTCAATCTTTTCCAAATACTTCATAATGATTCCATAGACAACAGGGCTTGGCATTGGCAACTGGAATACTTGTAGTTTAAAAAATAAACTTTTTGAATTTTATGTTTTTCTTAATAACTATAAATCGGATATTTGACTACTTTAGGAAACGCTTTTAAAATCTGTACTCTCCTAATTTTTTTGGTTACATTTTCTATCATAATGACGGACAACAGTATCCTGTCTCTGGTAGCGGTAATATTTTAGTTAAGAATAGCATTCCATATAGTCATGTTCTCTATCCAATTCTCCATGAAATTAAAACTACTGTTGTATCTCTGAATTTTCATAATTTTCCTTCTTTGAAAGTTGAATCTGTTTATGTTCCAAATAATGTAGCTTCCCTAATTTTATTCAAGATCTAAATGTCCTTTTTTTTATAAAGTAGTAATACCATTTTGGTTGATGATTATAATGCTAGGCAAAATCAGTGGGGGTTTTCTAATAATGCTGGTAATAACGTTGGTAGACAATTAGCTACTTAGCTTCTATAATTCTGATTTTGATATTCTAGCTCCTACTGTCCTACAAGATTTAGTAATTATTCTGCCTCTATCATTGACCTTGCAGTCACGAAAAGTTTTTCACTTTAATTACTCTATTTCATCTCTTAATGAGATTCCTCAGATCATGATCTTGAAATTGATAAATTTAAATTTTCCTATCCTACTATCTCAGCTAACAGCAACGTTAAAACTTGTTAGACTAAATTTTCTTCTGTAATTGACTCTAATTTTTAATTATTGTTCTCATAAACTTAATAATGATACTGAAATTGGCAATTGTACTGAAAGTCTCACTAAAATAATTACTGATGTTTACAATGCAGCCTCGTAATAAATTATTACTGACAACCGCAGTATATCTTCCTCCGCATATTAAAACAACCTTAATCACTAAGAGTAATTACGCACATAAAACCCGACAAATCTTTAGATATCTGCAAAGTAAAAATTAATTATAATTACTCGCCGACTTTACCGAGACAAGCTATTGCTCTTTATAATTATGAAATTTCGGATAGATACCTGAAAATTGTAATCTGTGAAGATGATTCTTTCTGGTTCTGTGAAGATGGTTCTTTCCCAGGGCTTTTAAACGTAAATATACTCATATTAGAACCATAGGCTCTAACAATTCGTTGGCCACCACTGACAGTCAAAAGGCTAAGGTTTTAGCTAACAGACTTCAGGAATAGTTTTTGAGAACAATATTCGTAATCATGATACTGAAAATCTCGTTGAATCTACTATCACTAACTATATTAATACTTATCAAAACTCTGAAATTAATATTACTAAAGCGTTTTCATTATTAATTGTATTTCCCTCTCTGAAAATTAATAAAATGCCTGGCACAATTAAAATGACTAATAAAATTTTAAAAAAACCTTGCTTTCAAAATAATACTTAAGATTTGTAAAAATTACTGACTATTCTTTATGTTGGATACTATCCTAAGTCTTGTAAAACAGCCAAGATTTTACCAATTCTAAAACCCGAAAAGGATCCTACTTCTCCTATTATAGACCAATTTCTTTATTCTGCTATGAGTAAACTAATTGAAAATGTCATTCTGAATCTCCTTAAAAGTGAGTCAAATCAAAAGAAACCTCTCCTCCCACAGCAATTTGAATTTATTGAAAAAACTTTCTACAATCTCACAGAAACTGTTGACGAAGAAGAATTACTGGAAATGTGAAGCTGCTGCATTTTTTCTTGCAGTGGGCAAGGCTTTTTGAAAGACTCTGGGTTAATGAATTGATTTACAAACTAATTTAATTTAATTTAAGTAATTGTTGTTGGTGGTGTCGTATCCCTCATGGCAGGAGGAAAGAGGATGCAGCTTCTGTTCTGATGGAGCACCCTGTTACGTCGAAACACAGGTTCCCCTGCATAGAGGAGGTCAAGCCCATGTCCAGAAAACATCCTGTCTGGGGGTGTCTGGCAGGGGGAGCTGACGGGGGAGAGAGAGAAAGAATGTAAGGAGGGAGTTGAAACTCATCGACCAAAGAGAATGGTCGTGCGGCAGTGCATCTTCGAGCTTGATGGCTGCATAAGTAAAAGAGTTCAATAAGTGTAACCAACGAGAAAGGTTGTGTGGCAGTCCATCTTCGAGCTTGATGGCTGCCTAAATAAAGGAAATTAATTTATACAGTCCACGTTTTTTAGTTGAGTTTATTTTTGTGACTGAGCTATCGAACATTTTGGTCCAGTCTCCCGGAGACGGATTAGTTGAGCATTGAGATAGAGTGATCCATTGTATTTCCACGAATCGTTGGCTGCATTCTACCATGAGTTCGGTAGGTGAAGTTTAATAATTCAAATGTATTGGACATTTAGCTTGATTTAGTATATAGTATTGAAGTATAGTGTGTCTTTGATTGTGGATATTGCCTAATTAGCCCTCCCGGTTGTTTAGTTTGAGTTTTTATGTGTTAGTTGCTTTTGCTTGTTGTGTTAATTTAGGTTAATTAAGGTGTTGAATTAGAGTGTTTAGTTTGACAGGTTTGTTAAGTTCTGCAGTGCATTGTTAGTGAATTTAAGTGAATAAACAATGTCTGTTTCTTTAAATCTAAAGAAGGATGAGCTAAAAGAGGTAGCGGAAGAGATGGGCTTAACCCTTCCAGTCAATGCTAGAAAAATAGAGTTGATTGACTTGATCAAATCCAGTCATGTCTATGGAAGCAGGATTGAAATAGTGCGCAATCTTGTGGATAATGTTTTAGAAGAAAGGAGGGAAAAAAAACGAGAAAGTGAAATAAAATTAGAGATAGAAAAAATTCAGTTGGCCAAACTTGAAAAAGAGTTGGAACTTGAGAAATGGAAAAGGGGTTCAGCTAAAACTTCCCAAATTAGCTATAATAAAGGAGTGAGTGATGACTCTTTGTCTTCCTCAACTGAAGATGAGTCATGGCCCAATAGTTTAGATTCTTCAACTTCTAATAAGAAAATGTTAATCCATTATCAGTTGTGAAGTCAACATCAAACGTGTGTAATCTTACTCCCGACCATTTTCCAATGTTTATAATTCAAGTTATTTTGCGTCAAATATTTCTGCACAGCAAAACAGTGCAAAAACTGACAATGTTCCAGAAAAAGATGTTTCTAACAAAGTCAGTACAAAAGAGAACATGAACGAATGTAAGAAATCAAGTGATTCAAAAGCAACACTTCTCTCCACCAAACTCGAACCTCTCATATTCCTTCAACAACATCATCTGTATTAGAAGCAAGTAAAGAGAAACCTAAATCTATTGAGTCTCTCAGTGTAAAACCTGTAGTTCCCTCTAAGCCTGCATTACCTGTAAAGCCTATGATTTCTAATCGACCACGTACTTCTGTGAAAGAAAATGATATTGAGGAGAGAGATATAGAAAATTCAAATCTTATTCTTCAGAATACTGTGTTTGGCTTTTATGGTGTCTGGGTGCAGCACCACAGGAAATGTAAATAGAGAACGTTGTGGACTATCCACAGATAAAGTTGATTTTCCATTGAGAAAAATTTGGCCAGTAGAAGGGTTTGAGAAATTGGAATTAACAGGTAATAGTGAAAATTCTACATGCGAGAAAATAATTGAGGAAAAAGTGCCAGATGCTACTTATTCAACTCATCATGGCGTTTACCGGCCTGAGAAATTACGAGTATTTAATTGTTCCTCAAAGACCATGAATGGAGCTACTATCAATGGATCAGAGATAAGAGTGGACCCATCCCGAGGTGATGGAGTTAAACGAGGAGACCGTGGTGATGGAGAAGTCCGGACGCAGTAAAGATGTTGGCTATTCCAGAGGAAGATAAACGAGGAGACTGTGGAGGAGGAGAATACCGTGGAGTCAGAGGAGATGGTTTCCGTTATGGAGGAGATAGAGGAAGCAGAAATGGTAAACCATCATATGGATGTGGTGGAGTCTACAGGAGTCGTTCAACTATGGGACCGTCCAAGAAACAGAGGTGGCGGGTAAGGAAATGTACCCTGAACGGCAAATGCCATTGCCGAACCTCAACTGTTCGTGTGAGAGTATAACATCTGTTACAGTTGGTGTTTAATATGCTTCAATGGTCTTCAACGTTTAATTTTTGAAAATTCATCAACTACTTTTTTGTGAATGTGCCTTGAAGCTTAAGACATCTAAGTAGTTTATTGGAGTGATTGAAATCAAGTGATTAAAAGACTTTCGTGCTCATCAGAGTAGCTACAATTCATCGATTGTCATCTGATTTCCAGTGATACCACATTAGGTGAGACCAGAGTTCCTGGCTGGAGAAAAGTATCCTGATCAACCGATCCAGATCCTGACAAACAGGACGAGAACTTTTCTGAACTGAGTGATCCAGTGTTGGTGAGGGACAAATTGTTTATGAAACAAGTGACTGAAATTTCATGAACTATTTATTGAGTTTAAGTAATAATTATATAAAAGTTTAAGTATTTAAGTTACATATTTAGATTTATTAAAAATACCAAGTGTTTGTCATTTTAAATTAAATTATTCAATTGATAATTTATTTATATTGATAATTTATATATATTATTATTGTTTAGTTATTCATGCATGATAGAAATTAATATTGCTGAGATATTTCTAGTAAAATCTATTCAACAAGAAAAGTTTCAAAAGTGTATTGAAAGATAAGAAACTTATGTCGAAGGGTAAATTAAAATCTTTAAATCCCCTTTAGATTTAGATGGAATCTCAAGAGTAGGTGGACGTTTGAGTAATGCGGAATGTAGTTGTGATAAAATACACCGTATAATTTTGCCTAAAAATCATGCATTTGCTGAGATGTTAATTTCTTATTACCATATACAATATTTTCATGTAGGATTATCTGCTCTTTTTGTGTCATGTACGTGAGAAATTCTGGCCTATAGGTGGAAAATCCATTTGTAGAAAAATAGTGCATAAATGTGTTGTTTGTTTAAAGTAAAACCTATAGTGTCAACACAACTAATGGGTAGTTTACCAAAAGATAGAGTCATCTTGAATTATCCATTTAATGTCTGAGGATTAGATTTCTGTGGACCATTTTGGTTAAAATTGGTAAACAAAGAAAGAGTATTATGTGTAAAATGTATGTATGTTTATGTGTTTGTTTTGTATTTAAGGCAGTGCATATTGAGATTGTTTCTGATTTATCATCCAAATCCTTATAGCTGCTTTAAAAGATTTTGCACGTAGAGGCAAATGTGCTAAATTATACTCTGATAGTGCAAAGAATTTTGTAGGTGCGAACAGAGAAATTCAAAAGTTTCATTTTAGAAGAGTAGTTAAAGGTGCTAGTTTAAATTATGAAGAGCTTTAACTATATGTATACAAACTGAAGCAATTTTTGAATTTTAGACCATTGAGTTCAATTTCTACTGATAGTGATAACTTCGAAGTTTAACCCAGCCTATTTTTTGATTAATCGATCAATGAACGCTATTTTAGAACCTAATTTAATTGATTTAAAAGATAATAATCTTAATAAGTGGCAAAGGGTAACTGAAATGGTTCAATTAGTGTGGAAAAAAATGGCACCGTAGCTATTTAAGTGAATTGCAACAAAGAAATAAATGGGTCTTTAAAAAGACAATGTAAACATTGGTGATTTAGTGCTATTGGTTGATAATAATTTGCCTACTTACAAATGGTCTCTAGGCAGAATAATTGATATTTATTATGGTGTTGATAATAAAATCAGAGTACTTAATAAAAACCCAGAGTGGAATATTTTAAGAGACCAGTATCAAAAGTGTGTGTTTTGCCTATGCCAGAGTAATTTCCCTTTTAGAGTACCTTTATTTATATTCATGGTATTGTGTTTGTAATTTGTTAAATTTAGTACAATGTATACATATATATATTCATTTTTTCAATGACTTATTATATGTTTAGAATTGTTAATTTTGTATGTTAAAATGATTTATTGTATATTATTGAATGTTTAGTAAACATATCAATGGGTGGCGGTATGTTACGTCGAAACCCAGGTTCCCCTGCATAGGGAGGTCAACGCCCTATGTCCAGAAAAACATCCTGTCTGTGGGGGTGTCTGGCAGGGGTGAGCTGACGGGAGAGAGAGAAAGAATGTAAGGAGGGAGTTGAACTTCTGCAACCAAAGAGAAACGTTGTGTGGCAGTCTATCTTCGAGTTTGATGGCAGCATAAACTAAATGAGTTGAAACTCATCGACCAAAGAGAATGGTCGTGTGGCAGTGCATCTTCGAGCTTGATGGCTGCATAAGTAAAAGAGTTCAATAAGTGTAACCAACGAGAAAGGTTGCGTGTGGCAGTCCATCTTCGAGCTTGATGGCTGCCTAAATAAAGGAAATTAATTTATACAATCCACGTTTTTTACTTGAGTTTATTTTTGTGACTGAGCTATCGAACACACCCGTAGGTAGAAATCTGACTTCTCTATTCCGTGACGTTCTTACAGTCATATGAGACCGACTTACGGCTTAAAGTGGATTCCGAACCACTACAAACATCCATGGCACCGTCGGAATTCAAACCCGAAGCCTGGGGTGCCGAGCGCCAGAGAACTAGCCCTCGTCCATTAAGCTCCCATCTTCAGTACTAAAATAATGTATAGTATCAAATACCTTCCGAAAACTGGGAAAAGAACCATTTCTCTTGACTAGATTTGAACCTGGGTTACAGAGACCACGACGCAATGTAGCAACTAGCGTACCGTTAAAGGAGTTCCATTGAGACTTAGTATCTTTTAACTTCTTCATCAAAATTAATATTTAAATACTTTATTAATGTGGCTGCATAATTAATGTTAGTAGGTTATTAAAATAAAAGTTTAAAAACAATAGGTAGAAATTAGAAAAGAAAGAAAGAAAATTATTTTAAATTTAAAATTTGGTTCAGTTAGGACAATTTTCAGATGTCGTTATTAAATCACTTTCTAAAAGTCGTAATTTTTTTTTTCATCATATTTTCTTCTTTTTTTTTCTATCCTTTTTTCTGCAAATGTCAAAGGTCGAACACAGTCCCTTTCAGTAGCCAATCCCAGTCCTTTGCGCCTGTTTAGCTGTTAGCGTAAGAATTGAAATTAAATAAAAAAAAAATGCAGCTTTTAGATACACAAATAAATTTTGATGGGTTGTAAACGAGAGTGATACTTATCCCAAATAATAACCGGGATGTCTCTTCACAGAAGGGAAGCACCCAAAAGAAATATCATAGATGGCTTTTACTAATGCAACATACTAATTGCAATGTAAAGTAATTAATTTAACATCAGATCATAATGATTTAAACATTTCACCAAAATATGCATGTACAATTTTTGTAAAAGATTAAAACAAAGGAACAGCTGCTCCTCTTTTTGTTTTTAAAATACTTCATTTAAATTAAAGAGTGGGGAAAACTATAGTTATATTTCTGTAACTGTTCGTATATAATACTTATAAATATAGTTGGTGGATGGCGCAAGAGATTATACGAAAGGGAAGGATTTTTCAGAGCAGAGAAGTGCAAAGGATTTGTCCTGAGCCTGTCCTTGAAAAGTCAAATCCTTATAGTATGTTAAAATTTCTAGCTGAACCACATATCAATTAAAGTTGAAAACATTCTAAACGAAGAATTCTTACACCACTTTAATTATTGTTTTTTTAATTACATTGTAATTTGAATGAAATTTTTTAAAAATAAAAAAAGGAGCAATAGTTTTTTTTTTTTTTTTAATCTTTCACCAAAATTGAATAGATATATTTTAATGCAAAACAACTGAGGTATCTTAGTCTTTATACATATCTATTGAAAAATTTTCCTCTAAAGTGTATTATATATTTTTAAAACTATCTTTTTCAATTATTTCTCATCATTTATTTAAACATTTTTGTGAATTATTTTCATTTTTTTCCTAGAAAATATTCGTTATTGTATTGGTACTTTATGATTTATTTCCAAGATGCAAGATTTAGTCGGAATCGACGGTGCGGTTGATTGTTTTTATGTCCACCAACTGTAGGTTTAGTAAATAATATTTTTCGAATAAGTTAAGGACCTTTTCTTTTCTGTTCCAGTTATTGGTAATTGTTTTATTTAAATTAGGTTCTATGTACCATTTAGATTCGAGAGAGTTGTTTTTCAATTTACAATGGGTGACATGGGTGCAAAAAAGAACCTGCTCTTGAAGCATTTCAAGTTGATATCGATTTTTATCTTCTCGTCAATGTGATATTATGGCGGGTTTAGACTTAGCATCACAGAAAAATATAGTTTTTTTACAATCATTTTTCAGGTTCCAGGCAGTTTAATTTCTAAAACTAGCTCTACTTTCTTGAAAGATAACCTGTCTTTCAAGTTGACTACGTTAAGATATATAGAATATTTAAATATGACAGGAAAAACTCTTCATCTCCCTACATCATTCGGATTCAGCTACAGAGCTTGCTATTATCAAAGCAATATTGGGAATTCCAGTTCAAGCCTCTTTTACAAAAGAAAAAAATTATAACACTAATTTGATTTAAGAAAATTTCAATAGACCGAGCATTAAACGAGATAGCTTTAAAATTCGAAGAAGAAACAATTTTCAGATTTGCAAGCAGCATCGTTTTAAAAGTGGCAATCAATTTCTGCTATATGATCAAATTTTCGTTACAATTTATAGTATTATCTTCCTAAACATGTTAAATCATAGCTTGCACGACAAAAAAATTTCTTTTAATAGATGATCTACGTCACTATTGTAATATCTTCTCATTTACGTATCCATCTAATAAATATAAAATCCCAAACCATTGCAAAACTTTCGCCGAACGTCACCCTATTTTAGCTTACTATATAGACTACATACTATTAGGCCCCTCTATTAAAAGCAATAAGATTATTCATACCGTCCAATATTCATTTGGAATCCAATTATGCGGGCTAATTTATTTGCATCTCATTTCATTCATTCTAGTATCAAAAAATTCCTTCTTTTCGATCAATCCGAGTACAACTCTCATAATTATAACAAACCTCTTTCTTTTTAAAGAGTTGAAAGTATCCATATGTAAAACACAAAAACTACTCCTGGTAGTGATGGAATTTCTGCAAAACTAATCAAATCTTTATCCGATTATTATCTGCGTAGTTATAGAGTATTTTTAATGATATCTGGATCACAAACATTTCATAAGAATACCGCTCAGATAATTTCCATACCAAAATCAAACAAAAATGCAAATTTTTGTTGGATCCTCTTGTCTAATTTCCCTAAATTCGTTGTTTAGTAAAGTTTTTTTTTGAAAGAATAGTTTCGCATACACTTGTATCGTTTTCAAACACTGACAAATCTACAGGTTTCATTCTTTGTAATGATTGTAATTATACTTTATCTAAACTCACAAAATCATGGAAGCCTAAAATTAGAAAAATTTTTTTTTCTTTTGAAATAGACATATATAGAGAAGACAGAAATCTTACAGCTCGGAATCATAGGAACGACTGTGAAAATGGTTGCACAAGTTAATCAATAACAGGAATTATTTTGTTAAGTGGAGAAACTCTGTCTCGAGTAAGTTGTTCTCCACTCACGACGTATAGAAGGGTAGAGTTTTTGAGTACTTTGTTGTTTATAATTTACACGAGTAATATTTTGACGTTATTCCAAAACATACACAATGCTTTGTTTAAGTGGATTAAGTAGATTAAGTAGATATTTTATTGCTTAGCAGAGTGATAAATTTTAATAAAGATTTTTTTTTTTAACCTTCAAATTGCTTTACACAAATAAATTCATCGGTGTGAGACTTAGAAATTTCCGTTACCACCTGAAAAATGCGAAGCAATAAAAATTTCCAATAAAACAAACAGTACTTCAACATTTACAGATTTATAATTCAAATATTCAGTGGAAACAATCTACTCGTATTTAAGGCGGGATTATTTTTTTTTTATCAGAATCTTACTTTTTAGCAACATTTTTTCTATTCGAAATAAATAATTATGAAAAAAATTAAACGTTATGAAAGCGATTGCTGCTAACACGTGGGTTGTAAAGCTTAGTATTTAAACAAAATTGTAAATTCAATGATTAGGAACTCAAATGAATACATGCCATATTTTGGCAAGTATCACTGATTTTCGAAAGCTCAATAGCCTTCATCATAACATTATGTTTTGAAGCAGGTATTCCTAATTTCAATAACTAATCCTTACTCTTAAAAATATTTATAACAAAAAAGGAATTGGACATCCGATACGTTATAAAAATATTTATAATTGAAAAGTATGGGATAACATATACCCAAAAGAATTTCACAAATTAAACAACATTAAACCTAAACACCGTCTATATCATCTGAATTAGAAAGCATATATTATAAAGTCACATTTTTGTACCAAATGATATCCAATGAAACCAAACTCTATAGATTCGGTGTAATTCCATCACCATACTACGATGATCCAGAAATGATGTACATCCATTTTCTATTTAAGCAATATGCGGATTACAGAAACAAATTACAGAACAGTTTGGCTACAAAATGTTATCCTTCACCTGAATTTTCGATTTAACTGAAGAGGCACTGTCTAAAACTCAAATAATATTGCGATTCCTGCTATATGCTCAATAAATTAGGAAATTTTTCTTCCACATTCTGTTTTTTGTTATTATGCTCTTGAAATAATAATAATGATCTAATATTAAAAATGATCTAGAAAAGTTATTTGTTAGCTTATTACAATAATAGTTTGTTAATAACAAGATTGTTATTTATCTACTTATTTGAAGGCAGATGACGAAATCATAATATTTTCTTGTATTTTTTTTTCCAAGCTCTAATTTTAGCCATGATTTTTGAATCAATAATGTTTGTTCTGACAACAGGATAAAGTTTCATGATAATCTTCAGCTTTGGGCTTTTGAAGAATATTCTTTGGGAAATTCAACATTCCTTTAGTAGGAAGGCAAGAAGAAATATAGTTTCTTGTATGTAATGTTTTTTTTTTCTCGTGAGTTATGTATTTGTACTTCATAGATATTTTTATCTATACATGATGTTGCAATGATTAAAGGACCGTGACATCTCCAAAAATGTGAAGCTAGAAAATTTTTTAAAAAATGAGTAAGAGAATAATGTATTGTTTAATACAGATAAATCTTGTTGCACAAACGAGGAAAATTTTCTTTCAAAAATATTTGTTTAAAATAAACGTAGATATTCATGCGAGTTTATTTATGTGTATTTAAAAACTCTCTTGAAATATGCATTACTAAACATAACGATTGACCAATATCAAATCACGTACTATGTATAATTCAGTTTGAATTGCCTGACTTTCAAAATATAATTAGATTACGGTATTTGATGTTCGAGACACATCACAAATAAAATATGCAAGAGCTCATTCCATTAAAAATAGGATTATATTACACTCATGTCCATAAATTAAGGATAATTCAGAATCACACATAAATTGAACTCTAAAATAAAAATTTACCTGTAGAATTATCACGCACATCTTGAAGAAAAATATGCAAATTACAGGAAACCACCAGATGGCGCTGATAGTACGTCACAATGACGAGAGTGTAAGAGAGGGGTATATAAGGAATGGTGGCAAAGAAGTAAAATTGTTCACAAGCGCTTTAAAAGCCTTTCAGTGCAATAACCGCATAGTTATGGCACAAGCATTCGGAAGATTTTTTACGTGGTAGAATTATCGGACGACTGGAACGTGGACGTACCCAGCTGGAAGTATCCGAGGAACTTGGAATCGCCCAGAGTGCCATCTCCAGGCTTTGGCAACGATTCCAAGATGCTGGTAATGTGAGTAGATGTTACAGCACAGGTCGCCCCCGAGTTACAACGCCGAATGAGGACCGGTATTTAGCAGTTACTGCCAAAAGAAACAGACGGAGCACAGCATCAGACCTGTCTCGTCAGCTCTTTTCAGCTACCGGTACGACAGTTTCAAGGCAGACCGTGTACAGACGCTAAGGGCACATTGGTCTATATGCTCGTAGGCCTGTCAGATGTGTTCCACTTACCGCAACTCACTGTCTCCTGCGATTAACCTGGAGTAGAGAGCATGCATTGGGACACCGCAACAGTGGTCTTGTGTGATGTTTTCCGACGAGTCCAGGTTTAGTTTGCAGTCTGATTCTCGGCGGACTTTCATATGGAGAGTGGCAGGTACCCGTTACCGCCAAGAGAACACCATTGAACGACACCGTTACGGTGGGGCAGGATGGCTCGTTTGGGGAGGAATTATTCTTGGTTCCAGAACTGACCTGCATGTTCAGAGTGTAATGATGACAGGCCACATCTATCGGTATGTCATTCTGGAACAACATGTACGTTAGTTTCGGGGCGCCATGGGTGCTGAATTTCTGTTTATGGATGACAACGCCCGTCCTCACCGTGCAAACATTTTAGACGAATGCCTTCAATTGGAGGATATCACCCATATGGATTGACCAGCATACTCACCGGACTTGAATCCAATAGAGCATGTGTGGGATATGCTTGGCCGACGAATTGCAGCCCGTCAACTCCCTCCCACCTATCAACCGGAATTTCGGAGGGCATTGCTTGATGAGTGGTGTAATATTCCCCAAGATCAGATTGATAATTTGATACTCAGCATGCCTAGGCTTTGTAAGACCTGTATTGCATCGTCCGGAAGACATACTCCATATTAACCATCATACTAACCATGTTATACTGTTTTTTGTGAATAGGTTATTTTTTGAAATTTGGTCCATGGAGTAAAAATCGCAATTTTTATTAATTATGTCAAACATATAGCATCTTTTTTGCTCTTTACCTTTTTGTTTAATAAATAGACTTTACAAATAAGTCAAATTTGTTTTGCTTCTGTCTCTTTCTTTGCCTGAACTTCATTATCCTTAATTTGTGGACATGAGTGTATTAAATTAATTTTTTTCAAGGGCTGCAGAACAGTAGCGCAGAGTGCTTCGCCGCCAGCATAACCCGGCAAAGACCCCACTAACCCCACCAGCTATCGACCTATCTCTCTTCTTCCGACTCTCAGTAAACTCACTGAAAAAATCATCCTCAGCAAATATCTTGATTTTATTTATTCTAATAATATTATGTCTCCTCATCAATTCGGCTTTGCTAAGAACCTTTCAACCACCCATCAGCTTTTACGTGTCACTGAAATCATCGCACAAGGACTCGCCACCAAATCTGCCATTGGCATCATTTTCCTAGATATTGCTAAAGCCTTTGACAGGGTCTGGATTTATGGACTTATTCATAAACTCATTTATCATAACTTCCCGTCGCACCTTATTAACCTAATCTGCTCCTTTCTCTCTAATCGTAAATTTGTTGTCTGTGTCAAACATCATGATTCCTCCCTTAGACAAATGTTTGCTGGAATTCCCCAAGGTTCTGTCCTTGCACTGCACTTATTCACTCTTTTCATGAATGATATCCCTGTCTCTCCTAAAACCTCTCTCAGCCTTTACGCCGATGACACAGCCATTATTGCACAAAACAGAAATACTACTTACCTTGTTAAACAACTTCAAAGCCATATTAATCTTCTCGAAATCTGGCTTACTAATTGGAAAATTAAACTCAATGTTACTAAAACCGAAGCTGTTTTCTTTTCGCGTAAACATTATCCCATCCAAACTGTCTCTATCTACGGAGAGAATATCATCTGGACCAATAAAGGTAAGTACCTTGGAATTATTTTGGATAAAACGCTAACTTATAATCAACACATCCTTCATCTTCGGGAAAAATTCAATAGAGCTATTCGCATCTTTTACCCTTTAATCTGCAGAAAGTCTCATACTTCCATCCAAATAAAATTGCTGCT
The DNA here is from genome assembly GCA_021605095.1 of Caerostris extrusa. NCBI lineage: Eukaryota > Metazoa > Arthropoda > Arachnida > Araneae > Araneidae > Caerostris > Caerostris extrusa. The sequence continues at coordinate 135,727 of BPLR01009279.1, forward strand.
GTACAAAGTTTATCTTCGCCCACTCATAACCTACGCGAGTCCAGTCTGGGGATCAGCCGCCGAATCTAACATCGCCATCTTTAGCCGCCTGCAAAATAAAACACTCCGTATGCTTATAAACGCACGCTGGTTCTTCCGCAACACCGATATTCATCGCTCTTTAAATTTGCAGACTCTCCCTCAATTCATCATTATATCACTTTAACTTGCGCATAACTTTTACACTAACATCCCAAAGATTGATAACGAGCTGCTTAAACGACTCCCAGAATATGATATAAGCAATCCGAAGAACTCTAAACGCCCACGAACCTCAATGCTAATTTGCTGACATGTTTAATATCCCCGCGCTCAAGATTTCGAGTTTTTCATCCGCAGAATGTTTTCTCCCAATAGCGCTGACCTAGATTCATATGCTGACTTTTTTCCCAGTTCACTCTCCATTCTCTTAGTTTATTCTTTTTTATCAATGTTTCCCTTTTTACTTTTCGCTTTTGTTTGTTTTTCCCTATTAATAATTTTAATGACAATAAAAAAAATAATAATAATAATTATAATGAAAAAAAAAAATTCGTTCTTCTCTCTCTTTTTTTATTTAATTGTTATTGTTGTTTTTAATTGGGCAAGCTCTCCATTTAGTCTTACCATTTTCTACTCAGCAATGTGTTCTTCATTCTTCGAAGGTCTTTACCAGACCGGAGCTAACGGCTTTTCGCAGCCAAGGGCTCCACGCACCAGCTGCTTAGAGTAGTAGAATTAATTCACCACGGCTACAACACCAAGGTCTAACTGGTATCCTATTTCTTGACATCGTTCCAAGCAGTTTGTACAAACTGAAAAAATTAAATTTCCACTTCCACTTGCTTTCCTGATTAAATCTTTCCCACAAACCTCAAAGCATCTCCACTACCAGATCTGTCGAAAGTGACTTCCGCAAGGATCGTTTCGCCACTTCTTTTAATATCTATGTAAACGACTTCCCGAGGGATCCCTTTATTAACACGGCCATGTATGCGGATGACACCGCGGTCATCACACAGCACACACACATTTTTTACACTAATGTACAGGATGCAAAACTACATTAAAAGACTACAGACTTGGCTTTGTCTCTGGAAAGTAAAAAGTAAACTCTAGTAAATGTGCGTTCCTTATCTTTCACAGGAAAAAGCCGTTTAATATCAATAGACCTTTATACATCTTTGATGAACCAGTACCATTTGTGACTCACTACAAATACCTGGGAGTTATTTTGGACAGAAAATTATTTTTCGAAAAACACCTTCAAAATCAAGCAAGCCAATAAGGCATATTACGCACTTTCATCACTGATCTTCAGAAAAAGCAAGCTCTCAATCGGAAACAAACTTCTTACCTACAAATCTATAATCAGACCTATTTTAACCTATGCAGCACCCATTTGGATAAACGCTGCTGTAACCCACCTGAGAAGACTGCAGGTCTTTCAGAACAAAATCATTATGCAAATTACCAACGCTCCATTTCACTACAACAGATCGCGCATTCATACCGAGTTAAAACTTGAACCTTTTTTAATTACGCCAAAAAACTCTCTGAAAACTTCATTATCAAAATTCCCCTCTGCAATAACCCTGCCATGATAAACATACCAGATTACCAGCCTAATAAAAATAATAAAAAAAGACCACGTGCTATTTTTGAACACAACTTTCAGAATTTCCCAATTCCTAAAAGGGTTAAATTCGACCCAGGATAATTGTAAACAAACACTCTTTTCAGCCGGCAAAGCCGATTCGCTCTCATCTCGCCAAGACTTCCAATAAGAAAGCCCGTTTTTCGCTTGCTCCACCCCTCGAGATACTTATAGACTTCAGACCCGCACTCTCTCATTTGTCTCTCCGAGTTGCTTGCACCACCTTTCCTTTGACCTTTTCCTTTGTTTGTTTAGGATTTAACTGTTATGCACTGTGCAAAGATTTAATTTCAGTCTATCCTTCTACCTTGTTTTGTCTTAATATTATTACAACACATTTTTAACCTAAGAGCTTTAATTGCTGCTTTTTAAATTTTAATTCTTTTATTTCTACTTGATGTTTTTTGATTCATTCATGCAGCTATAATCTTAATTTGTTGTAATCGGAGCTATTCCCCTAACTCACACAACTTTGCACTTTGCACAAATCGTCGTCGCCAGCATACCTTTCGAAACCAAAACCAAAAGCATACGTGCTGCCAAATGCTCTCGCATAACTTCTGACAAATCTCAGAGAGAGTTAATAAGTAGAGAGTACATGAATTTATGATCAGTGATTTTTTGCTCACAGCAAGATTATTGTTTCAATATTCTCAAAATTGTGTCTATGGATAAGTTTAGGTTTATAAAAATCAATTTTACCATCACAAAACAAACCTCTTTGTCTGAATTTGGTAGTGCTTCTTGTAGTATATAAAAAATCACCATAAGATTCTACCGAAATGAAATTTTTGTTACATTTCTGTTGCTATTGGATTTGATAGTTCTTTTGGAGATTTTGTATTTTGGGATCCGATTTCGCGACTTTTTTGCGCTCTAAATGCAATTGCCAAAACCGCAGCATTTTGTAATCACAACAGCCATTTTTGCTTGTTTAGGAAGAAACTCAGCTTGAAAACCTCAAGGAAGAAATTGCCAAACTAACAAACGGAACCTTAAAGTGTAGAATTAACCGCTCTTGTAGTAATGACCAATTGTTCATAAATTTCTTGGGTTGTTGAAGATTGGTATATTCTCATGTGTTTTCGTCCAACAAAGTATGCTCACACGATAAATTGAAATTCGTAATTCGGAAGGATTTCAGTTTTTTGTTAGTGCTCTATTAAATCACAAGTAGATAATTCGAGATAAAGCAGCCATTCTGCCAGAATAAATTTGAAATATAGTCGAGTAAAAGTAGTTTTGTTGTTCATTTGATAGAAAAGTTTTGCGCGCCTTATTGTTAGAATATTAAAAATCCATCAATATGAGTAGAAATGTGGAGATTAAAGCTAAAATTAATGATTTTAAAAGTTTTTTGATGAAAGCTAATGCCTTAACAGATAAGCCGGCTGTAATTTTGAAACAAGTGGATACTTATTTCAAAGTTCCAAATGGGCGCCTTAAACTGCGGCAAATTGAAGTATATACATAACTGTCATAGAATATAATAACATTCTTTTTTATTCTATCAAAAATTATTTTTTATTATTTAGTAAATGTCTGAAAATAATGAACATTTTGGTAATAAAGCAAATTTGCTTCTTAAAAAATAGGAATTGTCTAGAGCAATTAGTTGAATTTACAACAAAAATTACTTTAATACACTTAAAAATACCTAAAAATGTAAGACATCAAACACTTCAATAGCTTTTAAATGGACAACAAAAATAATTTTTTAACAATTTATTTCTGCAATCTTAACAAACTTTTACTTTATTAATTGATAAGAACTAAAGATATTTTTAATGTTTCTTTGATTTAATTTTTTGTAAATTTATAGACCAAAGTTTTTTTTTTTTTTTTTTTTTTAATTCAAATTACTGAAAAAAAAAAAAAAAGTATTTAAAATTTGCTATGTAATATGTATATTGTTTTGATATATAAGCAATTTGTTATTACATTTACACATATTTAACTTCCATAGATTATTCCTTAAAAATAAATACTTAAAAACATATTTTAATTAAACATGCTTAACTTTTTAGAAAGAAACACTTAAATTTATGAAGTTTAATATAAGAAATTACTTGCATTTTCAGAACAAATTTATTGTAAACATAAATTTTCTTAAGAAACTTTGGTCTTTTGAGTGATATTTTGACCTTGTATCTTCCAAAACAAGAGAAAATCCATTTATTATGTATAAAAATAATCAGGAATAATAAATATAAGACAGTCAATTAAAAAGTTATGATATATAAAAAAATTGATGAAGGTAATATATCATACTACTTTATAAAAATATGTTTTTTTAAGTTTAGACTTATTTATAAGTAATTCCTTTCATTTTTTTTACATAATTATTTCAGGTTTTTTTTTTATAAGCTGAAATAAAGGGGGGGGAAGGAACTGACCTCAGTGACCATCTCTATATATATGCACAGTTGATTGTTGATATCAACACAAAGTTGATTATTGATAAATTTTTTATTTTGTTTATATCTATATATTTTTATATTTTATTTTTAGTGTTATATATTTCTTTACAATGTTTGTTTAGTATCATTATTATTACATTATCTATGTTTACATGTAAGAATAATAGTAAACACAAAAATAATAACTCAATATGTTTCAATTTTTTGCTCAGAGAATGTCTGTAGTGGGTCTAAATCTAATATGGGGATATATAATTTTATATGCGGTCCATAGAGTTATAATGCATTTCCAAAATGGCCCACAATATCATTTGGATCATTTGGGTTGGCCACCCCTGGTCTAACCAATAAAATGAACTAACATTTATAACTATGAAAATTAAAGATTCAAATACTTTCGTACCATTGACTCAAGGTATTGTGTTCCTTTCTAGGATAATAAAATATAAGCTTTTAGCTTTTATATAACTTAAGGATGCTGTTTTCATAATAGTGAAATATAATAAATATTAATGTTTATGAAATGAATGAAAATTAAAGCTTAAGCTTTATTCATTATTTTTATAATTTTTTAAATTTTATATGGGGTAGCCTTAATTTTTATCTGTAAGAAACACATGATTTTTAATTCATTCATGCCCTTTTTTAGATTGTTGCTTTTGAACAACTAACATAAGGCATTCAATCTAAGCTTTTGAAAAGATTAGGTAAAATTGATTTTACTAAAATATAATACTATTATATAATATTCTTGTCCAAGAATTTATTAGAACATATAGAACACCTATGCTATAGATCATCAAATTATAATCTCCTTTTGCCTTTATTATTCATATGGCATTTTCATCATGATACTTCTAATGTAAGAAAAAACTTGTGTATGCTATTATTTGTCATTCTAAACATTTAATTGATGAATGTCATGGTCAATAAATCTTTGGAGAGGGAAAAAATATATTTTAGAAAAGTTTGAAACAGTTTCTATTTTTATCTTTTAAAATCTTATTAATAAATTCCTTGGCTATTGTTTTTAATTTTGGTTGAAAACTAAATTATCGGAATTAAAAGTGATTGTGTGTATAAATTATGCTATACAAGGATAAGTCAAATGAAAACCTGATATGTTTCAAAATTTTTGAAATTAGAATTTTGTTTCTAATAGTGTAAAGAATGTCTAGTATGTGGCGAAAGAGCATAGATAAAAAATTGTGTATGTAATAGCAATGTATATTATGTTAAAAGATTGATAAGTCTCAATGTAAAACTTATTGAAGATAATGGGTGAATAATGAAAGTGCTATATGATGATACATGTTTTCATATTAAATATATGAAGGAATTGAAAATTCAAAATCAGGATATGCGATTTCCAATATCATACTCGGTTTTTATAAAATATTCTTTTTAATATCAAATTTATTAATAAAATATATTTTAAAATGGCCATTTGTATCAATACTTATGTTATGAAACAGTAAATAATTAAATAATATAATATTAAATAATTAAAATAATATCTTTATTAGTTTATTTTCATGTTATTGTAAGAATGCTAGTTAGAAATGTACATATTCTAGTGTACTAATCTAAAAAAATAAAATAATAGTAATAAAGAATTACATGAATAGCTTTAATGAAATATATATATATTTCTTTAATATATAGTTAAAATGCTTTTTTATGTCAGAAAATTTATATTTTTACTAAACTATTTGAAATAAAATAAAATCTTTTTGTGTCTAAAATATTTGATTTTTTTAACAACCTTTAATCCAACAAAAGTTTTTCAAAATACAAATTCAAAACATTATTTTCAAAAGAATCCTTTTTATCTGTTGCAGAATTTGAAGTCAGAATTGATATATTATGATAGACCAGACACAGAAGGGCCAAAGCTTTCAAATTACCATAAAAAAGAATTTCAGAATTCTGATGAAGTTGAAGGTCTTAGAGTGAGTATTAATTATATATATGTATTATATAAATTATCCTGTTTTGAAATATGTCCTTTATTTACAGTATATAATTAAATTTCTATATATTTATGAAGAAAAATAATTTTAAAAAAAAAAATCGAATAATTTTTCTGAAATTCATTTTAAAGAGTTAGCTTATTATAAATTGTATATTTCTTTAATATAGCAACTTTTGTAATATTGCCCATTTAATTGATAAAAAAATAAATAAAACAAATTTGACTTTCTTAAAAAAACTTAATTCTTTGTAAAACATATTAAAAGGTATAACAATGAAAGATTAACATTTTTAGGAAATTCTGGAATCATCTCTTGGTTTAGTTGGTGTGGTCAGCAAGGAAAGACATTTATTAATTTGTGGCCAAACAAGGATTCATGTTGATGATGTGAAAGATTTAGGATATTTTATGGAGCTAGAAGTAATATAGCAATTGTTCTAAATATATTTATAAATGTTAACTGTTATGTAATTTTAATCTAATGTATGCATTATATTTTATGACAGAAAACCGTATTTGAGACAGTGTTCATCTTCATTGCTTATATTGAATGTTTTTTTTTTTTTTAAATAAATATTCATAGATTTTTATATAAAGAACTCTTGACTACCAAATTTTTCAAGGAAATAAACTAAATTTTTGTTTAATTAAATCCTTGATTGTATAAATTTAAATTTATAATTTTTATCCAAATTTATTTATATATTGCTCTAGTTTTTAAGTTAATAAAAAGTTTAAGTTAAAAAATTTTTTTTTTATGTTGTGCTTCACAATACAATAAAAAAATAAATAAATAAATTTACTTTGCTATAAATATTTTATTTAAGTCCTAGCTTTAGAAACCAAGCTAAATTCTTATTTAAGTTTTAATACAAAAAATTCAGCATCTTGTACTTTCTCATAATTTTATGACTTTTCCAATATTCTATTAATAGCTCATATGTATTACTTAGTGACTTATAATTATTTCTCTGATTCTTTAATAAAAAATCTTATTTAATGAAAAATACACATTTATGAGAATTACTAATGTTTAATGATTCTTTTATTAAACATTAGTAATTCTAACAAGCTGTGAATAAAATTCGTACTGGTATATAAAATAAAAAAATACAGTTTGAATTTTCTTTTATTTCATTAATTTAATTAACAGTATCTTCAAAAAAATTTTATATTCAGATTTATTTTAAAGCTGAATCTATTGGAACTGCTATATAGTTCTAGCATCAAATGCTTTATTTAAATGGTCGTAATTCTCAATGTTGAATTTCTTCAGCATTATAAAAAATATGCATATTTAATCAAGTCACTTATTTTTAGGTTATGTTAAAAGAAGGAGAAACTATAGAATATGGAGAAAATATTGCACAGGATTTGATGTTAAAGCTAGGGATTGAAAAAGAAAATCTTTTATCTGGATCATATATAAATTTAATAAATAAAACATGAAGATCATTCCTTTTTACAATATTCTTTTATACAAAATATTTGTAGATATTATAATGAAATTTATTTTTGTTATTACTTTGTTTACTAAAGTGAATTGTAATCTTTACTGAAAACATTTTTATTTTTACTATATTTAAACATGAGATTGATTTTTGTTGTTAATTTGCAAATGGAAATTGATCATTAAGAATGACTCATTAATAAATTTTTGATTACCTACTTAAATATTTCTTTATTATAAAATACAAGCTATTGACTTGCATTGAATCATCACAATCATATGATATATAAGAAACATTAAAGAGTATAATTATTCAGTTTATTTACTTTTTCTTATGGCACATTTCTAATTATGGCAAGAAAAATATAAAAATTTTGTTTTTAAAATTCATTTAAGGTATTAAATATCTGCTGTTTTTCTTGTGTATTTATTGGCATGTTATGTTACAAATACTTTCATGAATCTGTCATATTTATGACAAATATAAGCAAGTGATGGATTAGAAAAAAAAAATATTGCATTTATTCAATGTGCTTGATATAGAGAATTAAATGACTTGAAGTAATAATTCAAATTAAATTACATACAACCCTCTGGCTGCTAAACTTAAATGTAGCAAAATCTGCTCATCATCCCGCGATTTCTGTGGGCATGTGTTTTTCTTCCTTTATTGAGAAGCGCGCCTCCCTTTTTTCTCCCATTTAGCCACTGAAATAAATTATATACAGTATTAATGTACGTTTTTGGCCAACAGATGCCATTAGTTGTCCACTAAATTGCAGCATTTGAAGGCATGTGTTATCACCGCTGAAACTTCACTTTTTGCCGCGTTTTCTTATCAGAAATGACTGCTAGAAAACGTTCAGCGATTGACAGAGAGAGATGTATATTCCTGATGATTCATCAGATTCTGAAAGCGATTTTAGTTTTGATGGTGATATAGATTTTCGGACTGCTCCTCATATAGCGATGAATCTGATCATGATTCAATAAACTTGAAAAACGTTAGGCATTAGTGCAAAATTGATATGAAAAATATTCCTCCTCTTCCAGTTCCTTTCGTTGAAATCCAAGAATTACTGTGAATATAGCTAATGATGCAAATATATTGAATTATTTTGAACTTTTTTTTTGATGATCAAATATTATGAATGTTAGTCAAGAAACCAATAGATACACTGAACAATATATCCATAAAACGGTTTGTAAGAGGATCACGCTGGAAAAATGAACAGAAATGAATGTCGAAGAACTAAGACTATTTTTTACAGTTTTGTTACTCCAAGGAGCCATAAAGAAGCCAGAATAAGAGCATTATAAGCATCAAAAATGAATTTAATCACATCTAAGTTTCAAATATTATCCACACCAATTTTTGCAAAAAGTAATTAGAAGAAATATTTTAATGCTCATGAAGTTTCATTTTACTAATAATGAGGAATTTAATAAAGATCGACAGCCGTGGCCGAAATTTATTCAATTTCAAAAAAATTTCGAAATTTATTCAATTTATGAAATAATTGAACATCTTCAAAAATTTTGAGATGCCTGTATACCAGGAAAACGTTTAGTTTAGATGAGAGTTTGATGCGGTTCAAAAGGCAGGCTCAAGTGGAAAACGTTTATTTCCAAAAAAAAATAGCAAGATTTGGCTTGAAGTTTTCGTTCTTTTGTGAAGCAGAAAGTGGACACATCTCAGATTTCCTCATATACACAAGTGATGAAATAGTGTATAATCTGAAATACAGCCAATATCCAGTTTTCACCAAACTTGTTTTATACTTGATGGATCGATCCCTGGGAAAAGGTTATTGTGTGTCTATTAATAATTTTTATATGTCTTCACAGCTCGCAGACATCTTAGTTACAGAAAAGACGGACAGTTATGGGGCAGTGAATAAAACCAGAAAAAGACCTCCCCGTCAATTTTCAAAAGATAAAGTCCCCAAGGGTGAAATATCTAAAAAGACTGTTATGAAACCAGTTGTCATTTATGACTTTAATAATACAATGGATGGCCTTGATTTATGTGACCAAGAAATGTTCTACTACCCGACGCCTGAAAACAACAGGGGAAGTATATCAAAATTTTCAGGCAGTTTTTCGATCAATCGTACTGCCTATGTACTTGCTACAAAAAGCAAAACCCAATACAAAAACTTAAAGCTTTTGGAATTTATTTGCAAATGGTTGAAGAAAGTATCAAAAGTATTCTGATAGAGATAAAAGCGGTTGTCCTGGAAGACCAGTTCTACTCTGAACAATTTGAGATTGACAGCTCGTCATGTTGCAAGCCACATACCACCTAACCCCATGAAAAGAAAGCCTTGAAGAAGACAGTGTGCTGTTCAAGAAAAGATGCAAATGGGGAAAAAAAATTCGCAAAGAAACACAAATCTGGTACAAAGACTGTGAAGTTGGACTTTGCCTTGAACCCTGTTTCAAACTCTTATCATACTAAACTGCATTTCTAAGGTATTTTTTCTCAGTGCTTTATATTTTCTTAAATTTTACTTTTTTATATTATGTAATAAAATAGAAATTAACTGTAATTCAATTAATATTTATTAAAAATTTTTATTTTGGTGATAACATCTGAAATTGGTTTTTCTGGCAACTCTGTTTCTCAAGATAAACAATCTGTTCTAGAAAGAAAAAGGTATTTTCAATTCTCCAACATATATGGATTTAATATATGCAAAAAAAGAAAAAAAAACCCACATATTTTAAGCGATTTCGGTCAACAAATTGAGCAGTCAGTGGGTTAAAGGTATATGTATTTTTTGCTAACTTTACTTTTAATAAAGATTTAGATAAAAAAATATAATTTTTTTAATTATTTAAGAATATTTTTCCTTTATAAAATCAGATCCTTTAATTTGCTATAACCTTGAAAAAAAAATGAAAGTTTCTAATTTGAACATTCTAAATTGCATGTTTAGAAATCTACAATTAGTAATAAAAATCCTTACTAGTAAATTTGGAATAGAATAAAGTATTAAAAATATGGCTATAAAATATTTAAGTTATGTATATAAGACTACTAAATTTAAAAAAAATATATAAATATAAATTACTGTATTTTTATTTTAATTAAATATTCTGGTAATTTAAATCATGAAACTAAAATTTATAAATGTATATTGGAAAAAAAAAAAAAATACTGATATTGATTTTAAATGAAAATATTTTTTATTTAAAACTGTTCATAAATTCCTTTTCTAAATATAAAAATGATTTACATAATATTTTATAGCATTAACATGCTGATTTTTTTAATATTTTCCATTTTGAAATTGATCATTAGAAAAAAGACTAGAAGTAATTTAATTTTTCTGTTCATCAGGATTCTTAGTTGGATCCAGCCCCAATGACTTCATTTGCACAGCAACATCAAACAAATAATCATAGCATTCAGACCTATAAAATAAAAATATGTAAATATGAAAAGAGCTTTGGATACATTTATATATGTAAAACAATAGCATATTAATTACATTGTTTTTGCTTTTTGCCAAGTTTCTCCCCAAACATAAACACCATGACGACGAACAAGAACTGCAGAAGATTCTGGATATTCATCAATGGCAGCAGCCATTCTATCCTATGGGGAAAAAAACAAACAACCCAAAACACTTCAGGCTATATTCAATAACTTTTATTATGATTATTATTTTTGAGATTGAGTAATAAATAATTTGTGATTACAAATATGTTATTCATAGATATTTATATAAAATTCCTCATTTAAAATCTACTTTTATATATTAATCTGTATCACTGTTGAATCTATTATTACTGAATAGCTCTTTTTAAAATTTATGCTTTTATATTTAAATTAAAACAAAATTTATAAAAAAATAGTTTTCTATTTGTACATAAAATCATACTTTTAAATCTTTTTCAAAAGGTGTATTTTCAATAATTGGAACCACTAGTTTTTCATCATATCTGTATGGTGATCTTGTTTTTCCTTTCACTATACCCTGCAAAAATAAAATGCTTAGTTTATATATATATATATATATATATTAAATTGATGAAAGAATTAGAATTTTTCAAATACCTTTATCATTTCCAAATGAGAAACAACAAATTCTGATCCAGGATACATTAAGGTTGCTAAAACTGCAGATTTAGAGTGAGAATGAATAACAGCACCAGCATCTACGAAAAATTTGGAATGTTAAAAACTAATATGCTGAATAAAATATTTAACTACAGACAATAGTATAAATAATACTTTTATAGTTTATCTTTGTTTACTTTTGATGCTGAATAAAAATATTAAAATTAGATGAGATTTTTTATTTTTAAATAATTTGGATAAATTAAGAGTCATAGAGCATAATTATCTGCTCTTTCACAGGTTCCATTCACTTAGTACATAAGATATTAAAACTGATAGCTGTTCCATCAATTTTAAATGCTATCGTTTAATCATTTTTTGTGATTTTCAGGGTTTGAAATCAATTTTTGTGATTTTCTTGATTTGAAATACAGAATGCCTTCATATATTTTGTTTTATTGTTCAAATTCACAATTGGAAAACTTAACAAGTTCTGCTAATCTAGATTATAATCTTAAAATACTTATATAAAATATAATATTTTATCACAAATGCATATATTGTTTTCTTTCAGGGAACTTAAAGCATTTAAAATATGTTCACAAAATTTTTAAAATTAAATTTCAATGTTAGAATTTTTGTTGTATGCTAATATAATGCACGAATGGTTTATAAACATGTGCTTTCCTTTATTGAAATTGAAGAATGATATTTAAATAAGAAATAACTTGCTAGAAACTTTTTATGATTTTTGGCAACTTACCCGATCAAAAATTAAAAAAATTTATTGAAAAAAAATTATATAAATATTATAAGTTTAAGTTACAAAACTACATACAGACATATATATACATATACACAAACCTCTCTGTATATAAAGCATGAGATGCAGTAATTGAACATATATTTGATTATTTTTCAGGAAAGTTTACTATCTGTCATGAAAATAAAAACCACTAATGTTCTAATTTTTAATCAGAAAACATTAATTAAAAATTTAGAACTGATGTCAATTATACTGTTATAATCAAAATACTTACTTCTTTTAATATAAGCATTCATGAATAAAGGAGTACATTCACTTATTTTCAAATGCTTTTCAGGTACTGGAGAAGAAATAATATTCCCATGTTTATCGATCACAAATATATCATCAGGCTCAATGCGCTCTTTCTGGACTCCAGAAGGAGCAACATAAATTTCATCGCTAAATAAAAAAAATGTTTTACAAATATTAATTTTCAATTTAATTTATATGTAACATCTTTTTTTTTTAATTAAATTAAAAAGATTAAGCATAAAAATTTTGTTTTGCTTGTTTTTTAAAATTTATTATTAAGTTTTTTTTTTTTAAAAATTTAATACAAAATCAGACCAACAATATGTAGCTGTATGATATTTCAGACATTGCATTGGAAAGAACGTAAAGGGTTTAAATTCCGAATAAAGAATACATATTTGTAGACTTTTCTATGAGATTGATTTTTATCTTTACAAAACCACATTTATAACTCTGTTATTCAAGTTTTATTTCATTTTTTCCCAAAGAGATCATAAATCTCATAGCATTACATATGTAATAACTAAGAAATTTTTAAAAGTCTAAGTAATAAAAGTATTTCCATTTAAATATATATTTATATACATGAAAATGTAAATGTTCAAAAAAGTATTCCTGATTTTTTTTTTTTTTATGAACATACATATCTTTCTCAGTATTTTTTTCTTTACAAAGTCTTTTCTTTTAAGTTTAAACAATCATGGCGCGATTGCCCTTTTTCATATAAAATTGATGTTAACAGTGGATGAGTTACTAAAAAGTACCAATTTTTTCTATCATATACAAACATCTTTTGTTTTCTAATGATAATTTATTAAAAACATTCAACTTTTAATAGAAAATTTTTAATGACAATATTATACTTCTAGAAGGATATAGATAGTTTATAGTATATTATTATATCAGTTATTTGTTTTGGAGAAAAATTCTTTTATTTTGAAACTATTTCATGTATTAATATATAATGTAATTAAGACTAAAATAAAAAAATAATCGAAAGATTATAAATTTCAATTTCAAAACAAATCTGGTAGAGGACATTATGAGTACATAATTTAAAAATAAATGTTAATTATTAAAATGTAAAAATACCCAGCTTTAATGCTGATGCCGCCTCCAGTTCCTGTCACCCAACCAAGTGTATAAAATTGCTTGCACAATTCTGGAATTATGCGTCTGGGGTGTTCCTGAAATAAAATATAACCATAAATAATAAAATTTGTTTTCAGTACCTAACTTATTTACTGATTTTTAAATATTTCCCATAACACTAACAGTTCTGAAAGAGTCCCTATCAATATGAAAATAATTTTATAATAAGAGCAATCTGTTTTTATTATTTTTTATATCAATGAATTTATCTTGGCTTGCAATACGATTTTTGGTATGCATTTTCATTAAACATTTAGGATAAAACACAGTATTTGCTGCATGAATATATTATTAAGAAGTTCTAGAGTGGATAATTCAGGGGTGGGGACTTCCAAACGGACAACAAAGCTGATTTAGTAAAAATGCAAGTGAAAATTTTAAATTTCACAGTAAACATAGTTTGCATATTTTCCACATGAATTTCACACAAATTTTATCATGAATTTTGGACATTATTAAATCACTAAAAAACAAAATGAATAGTGCAATATTAATTCAAAATATCATAAATATTTAAGTTCTATAATAAAGCTTAATTTTTTAAAGATAGCTAAACAAGGAAAAAAAAAAAAAAAATACCTTTTAATTGCAAAACATAATTCATAATGGACCATTTTATATCATTCTGAAAAAATTTTTTTTTTTTAAAGAATGACAAATCTGAAACTAATTTTACAATTCTTTGTATTAAATTAATGATTAAAAAATAATTTTAAAATAACAATTGGAAGATTAATATAGATGATAAAAAGACAATCATCTACATACATTAATATATATTACTTAATATAGATGATGAAAGACATTATTTAATGCAAATTTTTTTGGTTATGATATCACTACAAAACATGATTTAAAAAATTTGAAAGAAATTTATTAAATTAATGCACTAAAGCCAAAAAAATTTTACTAAGTATTTTTTTCTATTCTTAAGTTATCAGGATGGAATAATACACCTAATTTATATGATACAGAAATAGAAACTCAGTGAGCATCTTCTAGTAATAAACTTTTTAATTAAGTATATTTAGAGTTTTTACTTAAAAGACCTCAATTTCAAACTCAATATGTAAAATTAAAAATAAAATCAACATTCTTTTTTAAAAACTAATATATTATATTGACTAATTTTAAATACACATTCAGAACTAACAAAACAAAAAAATCTTAACATTTGAATTATTATATTTAAAAACAATTAGTTTCTATACCAAATAGGTAGTAAAGTTCCATATAGAATTTAATAAATCATGTACAAATTTAAATTTAAAAATACAGTCTATTATATTCCTATCAACAGATTGTTTTTAAAAGTATATTTTTAAAAATATATTTATAAATTTGTTAAAATATATTTATAACTTACTTTAGGCCAAATCAATTGTAAATCGGCCATTCCGTTAAGTGTTTTCGAATTTTTTTTTTTGCAAAAGCAGGTTTAAATAAGCATTTCAAACACACATAACGTTTCTACAAGTACCTAATGTTTATTTTTTCACTGATAAAACCATATGTGTTAGCAGACGAGCATTTAATATCTCCGCTGATAAAAAGTATGATGCCATAATTATGAAAGAAACTTTTTAATTGACGAACAGATGTGAAATAATAAATAAAAAAATAATAAAAAGTATTGCAAGTAAATTTTTTGCATAATAAATAAGATTGAATTTAAACGTCTCTATTATTTTGAAGAATATAAAATTCGACATATATAATCAAAAGTTCAAAAACCCAAGCAAAGTGGCATCGAAGTTGGACAAGCAAATTACTTACGTTTTCTGTTTATAGTCATGTTGTAGGTGTGTATGCTATAATAAATATACCGGGATTTTGATAATCAAAATAATAATAATCATGTCCATATCTCAAATGAATTTTGAAATTTTGCTGGTCTTATTAAAGGTAATTTTTTTATTTAGTTTGAACTAGAATTTGATTTCAAAGTTAAAAGTTTTTAGTTTTAAATGATTGTGAAAAAAATGTTTTTTTTTTTCCAAATTATACAAAGCCATATCTTTACACAATGTTTTTAAGTATAAATAAACTAACCTATAGGAACGAAAGACATAAAGTTTATAATTACAATAATTATGAATAAATCATGTTGTACTGAATTTGACAATGGTAGAAATAAACAGTTGGGGAATCCGTCAAAAAAATTTCCTATTGTTAACTAACGAGTTTGATTTTTTTATATCGACTCCTGATTGTTTCCTGTAATTTTAGGTTTTCTACTAATGGACGTAGAAGAATTTGTGAAATGAATTCAATGATTCTTGAACTTATATATCTTTAAAAACAGTATATATATATATATATATATATACTTATATATCTTAAAAAACAGTATTTTCCTTTACAATTTTTTTTACTACTTTAAAATAATATTTGTCTTAACTTAAAATACAAAAAAAATTTTAATTTGCTTACAATAATACACATATCCTATAAAACTTACCTTTAACATAATACTTTAAGAAAATACTTAAGAAATATATAATACTTTAAGAAATTGTACATTTTAAGCACAAAGATGCCATAATTGTAATAAAATCTTATTTTTTTCTTAATAATATAATAGTTTTTATAAGATCTGTTTTCATTGTTGATTTAAGATAACTTTTGTAAGCTTGAGTGCTGAGAATTGTTAAGCCTCAGTGCTCAACATTTATTTGGTTTATTGCTAAAACAGTAACTGCCTTTACTACTGGTTACTCATTCAAAATACGAGCCGCTGACTCGCCACCTCTGGTAATAAATACTAAATTCTAAAGATCAGAGTAGAAATAATTTTTTTAATGAAAAATAAGTAATGATTATTGATGAAAATAGATTAAGGTTAGAGCAATACTTTTTCTAAAATTAATTTTTATTGGAATTGTGTTTCTCTCATGAAATTTACTTATTAGTGATATTTTAAGTAAATATGCAAAATATAAAATTTAAAGAAAAAAAAAATGACTATTTGAAAGGCTGTTTAATAAATTTGTTAATGATTAATTAAAAAGAAAATATAGCTGTCTGGGATTATAGCTTTATCATAACAATTTATAGATTAGACAATTTAGAGTTGTATGATGTTAACGCTAAATATTTTTATTCAAAACAAAAGTCTATTGAAAGTCAAAGTTTTGGAAAATCTACTGTAAACATGTGTTAAGAAATATTTAACTTCTCTTTAAAGATACCTATATGACATCATTTGGTCTTGTCTCTTAGAAGCTGTAATTCATTTATATATAAGAATAAATTGTATATATTATGACAAATATCTTTCAATTAGCATATGTAAACTCTGAATAGTTAAAAATTATTTATTGGGATGGAATGTAGTGGGATGCTAATAAGTTTTCATAGTATTCAATCGTCCTTAGGATAGATTAAAATGGAAGTTCTGCCTTAATAAAAAAAAAAAAAAAAAAAAAAAAATGATCTGGAAATATAGAAAGTAACAGTTATCCAAAATTAAACGAAGCAAAATTCCTTTTGATAAATTAATGTATTTAACTTAAGTTAAATCTGATCTTCATTGTTCCTTAAAATTACATGTTTTACTTTTGTAATGTTTCATATGCATTTAAACATTAGTTTATGTTTAAATGTAAAATTAATTATTTTTAATTTTAAATTGAATTCATTTCTTGAATAATTTGTTAATTTTTATTTAAATTTTAAGAAAATTGTGTATCAATTAAAATTTTTGTTATCTATATATTATTTTATTGTTTTATTCATTTCAAGGCACCGTCTAAACAACAAGTTGTTGATATTTGTCAAGAAGCATTCAAATATAGAGAAAAAGAAGTATCAAGTCAAGCATTAATGCTTGTTACAGAAGCCATGGGTATTGAAATAGCTGAAGCATCTAAGGTACTTATATAATTATTTTAATAAAATTTATTATTATAGCTCATAATATAAATTTTAAATTTATGTCTCCAACCTTTCCAATCTCAGTTAATTACAGTTCTACTGTCTGTAGTCATCTTTTGTGCCATTTCAATAATGGGAGCTATAATTCAGGGAGGGGACAGAACCGGAAGTCAGGGCAATCAAAAAGTCAAAGCAATTCGTAAAAATATCTAAAAATCAGAAAAAAATTGCTGATACAAGCATTTTGTGTCAAGCATGCATGCAATTGACAATTTTGTAGCAAAACATGCTTGGGGACTTGGATCGTACTCATTTTACAGCAATCTTACATTTGGTTCTTTCTATGACAAGGTGTCCAGTTTATGATCTCAGATTTAAATGTCTTTTAATTGTGTCCAATTTGTACTCACGCTATTATTTGTACTTATGCTATTTACTTTAGCTGATGTAGAAAAAAAAAAAAAGGATTTTAATGCTTATAATATATTAATTACTATTTATTAATTATTTTATTATTAATAATTGTGTGTATTAAGCTTAAATTCATTCCCTAAATTTAATTTCACAATCCTTTAGCATCTGCATTAATTAATATTTGTTACTTTACGTATTTGTTATTTATGTATTTAATTACTGAAAGTTAAATCTAACAGATTATTATTTAATTTTATATATTTTAAGTGTATTAAGTCTAAATTAATTGATAAAATATCCTTTAGCAATGCATTGAATGCATATTTTAATTTTTGTGTTGTATTTAATTATTGTGTTGCATTCTGCTCTTCAATTGGGCTTCCATTATTCTGTGTATGTAAAAAACACATTTAGGAAAATTGTCATTCGCCATTTCATGACATTTTGCTATTTTATTTTCGCAAGTTTCTTAAAAAGGAAGAAAATTGTTAAAATAAATCATGCAAATTCCCTTAAAAAACAGTTAAAAGTCCTTCTTAAAAATAATTTAAATTAAATAATTTATCTGTATTTATTTTTGTTAGAGCGGCTATCTTGTTATAATTCAAGGGTTTACTGCAATATACTGTTCTAATAGATTCTTTACGATTCATTCTGTTTTTCTGATTACATTCTGTTTTTAAAATTAAATTTTATAAAAATATATTTTTTCATATTAAAGTACCTGCTAAAAACGTTTTTAACATATATTGTGCACATACAGTGATTCTGAATTGGGAGAAAGTTAGGAAACTAATGTAATTAGTAGTTGTAAATCAGGAAAATTTTGGTTAGGGAAATTGTTTTCTGTTTCTGTAGCCACTCTGTAATTATAAGAGAGCATCAATTTATTTTATTTTATCATATTTTCTGTGTAAATCCAATTGAATAGAATTACTTAAGTTTGAATAATTTTTACTTAAGTTTAGTATATGAAATACATATAATATAATGGGATATGTTGATAAGCCATAATATATTTTATTGAAATATATAATGAACAGTTTAATTTTAATGCCAGAAAATACATCACTTATGTGAAGATTCATCATGTTGTATAAAGATATATAATTATATAGAAGCTCGACAATTACAGGTAATAAAATTCTAAATAGTTTCTTATTCTAAATGATTTCAGAAAATTTCAAAACATAATTTGGAAAACCTAATTTAGGAATTGAAAATACTTTTATTAATCACTTTAAATTTAAAGAATGTTATAATATATAGACTATTTTTAATTATAAGTTTGGTGTAATTAAGCACAGTAGATAATACATTCTATTAAAAAAGTATGAAAAGTGAGCATTTAATAGTGGAAAGAATCATTGTAAAATATATTATTATATAAAATATATGTTTGGTTCTTTTTTAAGAATTATGATAATTTTCAGAAATTTGTCCTTAAAAATGAAAGCAAATAATTATTATTTATGGAAATAGTGTAAACAAAAATTAAATAACTTTATAGTTCAAGCATCAACTGTGTGGAAAATTGGCAAGTATTACAATAGAGCAACATAATAAGGGTAGAATGATATTTTAGGAAGTAGTTTTAAATACAATAAAAATAATTTTTAATCATCATCATTAAAAAAAAAAAAAACTTAGCTGAAAAAAATTCCCACTAACTATTAAATTTTTTTTTATTTTAAAGCTGCTGTGAGCTGTGTATATCTGACTCACACTCCTAGCAAATAATCAATTTGTTGTTTCTGCTTTTAAAATGGATGTTTACCTTTCCACACAATAGATGGTCAAACTATATCTATATGAAAAAAGCATTTGCATTTTCAATATTCTTCTGAATAATGTAAATGCACTCTTATTTTTTACTGAAAATAAATGAACTATTTTAAAAATGTTATTCATATATATTGTAAAGATATTACATTTTTTGAATGACATTCAAACAGGATGTTTGTATTTCTTTCTCAGCCTTATGTCAAAGATAAAAATATCATTAAAATGTTTTAAAAATTCTAGAAAAGAATATGAATTGTGGGTAGAAAATACATGAAATGATTTTAAAAATCAAATACATTTGTTTTGACGCTCAGATTGATTTCATGACACAACAGCTGCTAGTAGACCACTTGTAAATGTAAAACATCTGTTAAAGAATGAAACAGAATAACTTTTTGAAATGTTATATTATGCGTCATGTTTTTTGATTATTAAAATGGTTTATAACCCTAATTAATGAAATAAATGTTTGAATGATCCTTGAAAACTTCTGAGTAAAAAAAAAAAAATATATAAATTCACTACGTAGATGTTATTTTTCTTTAAAATTCTTATTATTTAAAATTTATTATTTATTTTTATTCTTATTATTTTATATATATATATTGATGGATAGATAAATAATTTGAAATAGTTATATAAAGATATGGTGATTTTTAGTTTGTTTTTAAAAATATACATTTAAATATTGTAAAATTTTTTAAATGTAATGATCTAAATAATGCTTTTTAGATTGCATTTAAAATTGTATAGAATATTTTTCGCAAAATATTCTGAAAATAAAATATTAGGAAAAAGTATGCATTCTTAATTATTTTTAAGAACCTATTTTCTAATTAATGACTTAGAGAATTAAAAAATGAAGGAATTTTTAATTTACCAAGAAAAAAAGTTGCTTTGAAGACTTTAAAATTTGTAAATGGTATAAAGTGGTTTTTAAATGTGGTCACAGTATGCTATTTATTGCAAGAAAATTAATATAAAATCGAAAAATATTAACTATATGTAAAACATGCAGGTTTCAGAATAATCTCTTGATGTATTATCCTTATCTTAAGCATTAAAATAATTTAATTGAATTTAATATATTTTTCATTAATGGACTTTGTTATTTTATCATCCCATTTTTTTTTTTCAAGTTTATTTTTGTAGATAAAAAATGTGAGTAAAATATTTAAAGTAACTGTGTAAATATCATAAGAGATGAAATGTTTGTGAGCATGTAGTTGTAGTTTTATTAATTAATTAATGAGAAATAATTTTATATAAATGCATATGTGTTAAATGGACTTAAAGATGTATTAACAAGGGTGCTTATGAATATCAGAATATTAAAATTGATTTAGAAAGAAGTTTCAGATAGTATTCAGTTAAAGTTATTAAAAAAAAAACCTTTTTCAATGTCTATCAAATTATTCTTAAACAGCATTGGCTACAATATTTAAACTAAACTATATAATTGCAATTTTCTAAATTTTGGCTTTTGGTCACAGGGAGAAAAGGGATGTTAATATGCAAGTGCCAGTTTTTATTAAAATAAAATCACTAAAACAGTTTATATTTATTACAGCTATACAAAGCTCTAACAGTTCTTCTGAAATTTATATTATTTCATGGATATTCTTCATATGATAGCATTTCTTCACTCTTCCCTGAAGATTTTCATAAAAATCTACGTGACTTGCTTTCAAAAATAATAGCTGAAAAATATGGAACATGGAAAAATTTAGCTGCTAATGACTCTGGTAGTTATCTTTCATATGCATAAATATTTTGGTTTCAAATATAATATTACAGTATGTAATTATTTTTCCAAATATTTCTTTTTCCAGTGTCTGTACCAAAATTAACAGAATTTGATTGGAGAGTAGATTTAAAAATGGCATCCAGTAAAATAGCCAGGATGAGTGAACCAACTTGTATCTTGCATTTAAAGGTATGAAAAAGAAAAGATGTTTGGTTTTTATGTATATTCCAATTTTGAGAAATTAGATCATTAATTTGATTCTATATGTTTTTTATTTCAGTATATCTAATAAATAACATTTTAAGTATCATTCTTACTTAGTTGACTAAGTGGAGTAATTTTATAGTAATTTTGTCATGTTTAGCTCATTAGCCTGCTAAATTTGTGTATCACTTTATAATGGTGCATTCTGCAAGAGAAATTTTCAAAAGAAACATTGAACATATTGTGAAGAATCTTGATAAAAATTTAGCACTTATAAATGTGTAATTTTTAAAAATATTTTTGTTTTTAAGGACTCTTTAAAATGATCATATACATGTGTCTAATTTTTCACATCAATGTTATACATTATTACATGTATAAAAATATATTCTGCAGTATAAATTATTGATTAATTTATGATATTTGAAATTAATAGTCTAATATTTTTAGGACAAACGAAGCAAGTTCTTATACAGGGGCGGAAATTTTTACTGTTTCATCATATATTTTTACAAAAAAAAAAAAAAAAAACCCCACTATTAAGCATATACACTGAGATTTAACATTCTAATACATATTAAGATTTAAATATGTTATGATTATTTATTTTTCTTAAAAAGTGTTAGTTGAAACAATAAAATTGTGATTTTACATAAGTATGTTGGATTTTATTAACTTTAAATAGTATTCACATAGCAGCACCTGATAATTTGTTTGAGATAAGTCATGTGATCCCTCTCAAAGTCAACTCCAAGATGAAAGAGCAGCATAAAAATGGCAATGAATAACTTATCACAATGTTTATTTTAATTAACTTTTTGTAAATAGAGATGGTGTGTATTGTTGGGCTGAAACAGATGTAGTATAACTGACAACACACCTAGATCGTATAATTAGATCTAGATACTCGATACAACACACTAGATACTTGACAACACACCTTAATTATTACATAGACTATAGAAAATTTACAAAGATAGGTTTCCTTTACCTACTGGAGCAACCAGTTGTTTACATTCTAGCTGTTTATTAGCCATTTTTAGTTTTATCAATTGGAATCATTTATGCTGCATTTCTAATTTGTAGGTTGAAAAGGATTGGTAAATGGACATGGGGTTATGTCAAAGATATTATTCATGAAGAAAATCGTAATTCACCTGATCAGATGCAAGAGTAATAATGGTTGGATCTGAAAATTAAAACCTATGAAAATAGTGGTTATGTTTAAATTCTACCAATTACAAAATTTTGGGAAAATGGAAATATTAATTATACAAGAAAAATTTCCATTTTACAATTAGCTCTTACTGTTAAATTCACAAATCTCAAGGGTTGATTAAATGAAATGGTTGTGGATATTGGTGAAAGAGAGCTATAAGTAGGATTGACATATGTTGCATTATCCAGAGTAAGAACTACTAGTTTTAATATTCAATTGAAAGATTTCGATGTTTTAAAAAATTTTCTCGTGCTAGTAAGTTAAAAACGAGAAGAATGCAACATTTTGTAACAGGTAATGTTTAAAAGTAGAGTATATTATTTATGATTTTATCTCTTTCTTCATTTATTAAGGAAAGTTATTTTATAATCAATCTATAATTTTTTAAGTTTATAAATATTTACTTTTCTTGTATAAGATTTACTGCTCCTCATACTAGCTGAAAGTTGAGCTTTACAGGAACTTGTGAAAACTCCATTAAGGAAAAGTAAAAAAAAAAAAAAAAAAAGTATGTACCTAAATGTGGATTTTTACATATTGTAATGGAATATTACAAGTCCTCTAAGGTTTATACTTTTAGCTAGTATATCTACAATTTTTTAAAATGTGTCCTGAAATTTGAAAAATGCATTTAGTTAAGAAATTAAAATTTTCCTTTTTTAGATACATAATCCTAGTCTCCCTGAAAGCCATGAAGACAGATTTCAATCCCTTAATGTGGAACTCAGTAAAGAAAAACTTGATACAATGCTGAATGGTTTAGGAAGAATAAGAGATCAATTATCAGCTGTAGCTAAAAAATGACAGTTTATGATTTCTTTTATATATTTATAAATTTAAACAGTTCATTCAATACTTGCTGTTCTCATAAAAATATACAAGTGTAAAATTATATATAATTGTGAAATCGTAAGTAGAAAAATATGTAGGTGTAACAGCAATTACTAGGAATATAAATTCAGTTATATAGAAGTAATTTATGTTTTTTTATTTTTGGTAAAGTGAAATATTTCATTTTTGTACTAAGGCTCTTGATAGATGAATTTTGCAGAACAATTCTTTCCTATCAATTTCAAGAAATGTAAATATACATATGAAATGAATTTTGCTGTAAATA
Organism: Caerostris extrusa; assembly: GCA_021605095.1. Classification (NCBI taxonomy): domain Eukaryota; kingdom Metazoa; phylum Arthropoda; class Arachnida; order Araneae; family Araneidae; genus Caerostris; species Caerostris extrusa. The sequence continues at coordinate 159,890 of BPLR01009279.1, forward strand.
TTCCTATTCCATATTTATAAAATTATTTGAAATTTCATAATATAATGCAAATAAATATTATTTGTGAAAAAATTGGATTCACTTTTTTTTTTTTTTAAGTTGAGAGAAATTTTTTTGTATCATACTAGATATTTATTTTTGTTAAAAAGTATTTTTAGTTGATATGACTATTATTGACCATTTTCAGTAAAAATATTTTTTTACTTTGATATCAATATGAAGGAATCTTGAGAAAATACAACACATGTAACCAATAATTTTTTTTTTTACTTAAATTGTTATTCATTAATTTCTAAATAAAATTCACTTTTAAATATTTCTTAAATAACATAAACAAGCAAATATATTTTTTTTTTTTTATTTAGGAACTTTTTTTATATCTATTTTTAATTGATGAATCTATATTAATGTGATTAAAATGTTAAACATTTGAGTAAAGAAATTAAAATGGTTAACATATTCTTTGATGTCATTTCTCATTATTAATTTGAAAGTTTATGTATGTATTTAAAATCATTTTTTGGGAAATATACATACGAATATCTTACTCTATATATAATCAGTTAACACAAGTACTTAATGAATAAATTCTTACTCCTAATGTCTAACTGTAATTAATTATTGTAATATGATGATAAAAATTATCAAAATAGCTATATTTAGAGGACAGGCATCTTGCACAAATGATCCATACATTCTCTAACTAAAGAATTAGGAGAAAGCCAAGTTCTTTTGTGATTCGATGATGGATATTGTTTCAGTTGTGCAATATAGATACCTGCTCTTACAAATGATGTGTTACATCTATATAATTATTTAGTATATCTTTAAAATATTTAATATATTATTTGTGGTTATGGTAGATTTGATATTTTTTCTTCCTATAAGAATTCTTAATAAAAGGAAAATTATTGGTAAAATAAATATGAAACTCTCTCTTAGAAAAATTTATTTATAAAATGTAAAAGAAATATTAAATTTCAAACAAAACATTTAATTTTCTTGAGAAAACAAAAATTCTACAGATTAATGCAAGTCAACTTTTTTGTAATATAGAAGAATAAGGAGAACATTGACTTTTTAGTACAACAAGGGAACATCAAGTATTTCTAACATATATATTATTGCTTATCAGTTGTGCAATTGTATAGATTCATATTAATAGAATACTCTTTTATCCACAGATACATATACATTTAAGTGATAAGGCAATACTTTTTCTATAAAGTATTTTGATTTTTATTTGTATGATAGATACATTTAGAAATGTAATATTTATACATGCATAGATTTCCAATTTTTAATAATTACCAACAAATAAATGACCAGATTAAAAGAAAAAGGAGAATAAAGTTAATATAAGATTTTTAAAATCTACCTATAACATATTCGACTAGAATAATTTACTTTACCATGAGTATATTTCTAAAACAAAACAAAATAAAATAAAGTCATACTTTAACTATGTATAAATATATATAATACAAGGAATGATATAACTGGAAAAAATTCAAAAATGAATTCCTAACATATATATTTAAAGTTTAAATCAAATAAACAGACTAGAAATCATCATTCACCATAAATAATTAATATTATAGTCATTAGTTTTTAAATTATAACAATAAATGAATAAAAAAGCATATAAGATTTTTAAAAATCTATCTTTTCATTTTGGTGGTAAATCTATACTCCATATCATACATAATTTCTTCTAATTTACATAAGACTTAGGAAAGTTTGAATAAAATTTTGGAAGGATAATTAGTTATAATGCATGACAATTCTGACTAAAAACACAATTTCTTTCATGAGAGCAAACAACCACAGCACCACCATTCCACTTTACTAAATATAAATGCATTATAATTTATGTGATTGATGTTCTGAATTTCTTAGTTCCAAAACTTTATAAAAAAGCAAAACAGCTTTAAAATAAAACAAGGAATATTTAATTTTAATATAAATGTATGTAATGCATAGAAACTTCCCAAACATAAATGTGACATAAAAAACAAATTCACATTTTTTAATACTCTTCAAAATTTGCCTACTGAAATTCAGTCACAAATTCATCTTTTCATTCAGACAGTTCTTAGGATTCTCTTCATCAAGTTATAAGATTTTCATAACTTATTTCAGTCATTTTTTTTTTTTTTATTATATAATGCATAAAGTGAATATATTTATAAATTCTAATTTTAAAATCATATTTGGAATAATTCTCTGTTAAAATAAATATTATTAATCTTTTGCCAAAAAATGTATATAGTCTTAATTTGAAATGGCACAACATTTCCTACGAACATAATTTGATAATCATTTTCCAAAAATATGTATAATTTGTAACGAAGATTCAACTTAATTGTGTAAATTTTTTTTGTAAATGCAAAATGCTATGAAAACATTTTAGCTTCAAAAATAAGATGAAGTTACTCTATCCAAAGTGCATCTTTCTTTGAAATATGCTGTTTTATTTTACATAAATAGAGGCACTTTAACAATAATCATCCATCACACAAGAGATTGATTCAAAATGTTAAACTCTTATAAATTTGTAGCATTTTTGCTTACAGTAAATTATTTATGTACACTATGAAGAACAGAACTATTCATACAATAAATGATACCAACAAATGTCTTCGCGTAGTTAATTCTAAAAGTCTTAAAAAGTAGTATAACTTTGAGAAAAACGTAGGCATTGTATCGCATTTTATCCCTTAAGCTTTTTTATGACTGTAAGTATACTTATACTTAGATTCCTTGAGTCTCAATGATGGTTAAACCAGCTCGAATTGAGAGGTGACTCATTCGGAACAGGAAGAATAGCAGGATGCCTTAGGTAAAGAGTTTCATTTCTTTTATGAACCACATGTATGTGATAACCACAATGCAGTTTCATAAAGTAATCATATATAAGTATTTAATAGGCATTAAACTGTGTCATCTTTTGTTTGACCGTGTGGGAGTATTTCCTTCTGTGTGACTGAGTCTATCGTATCCTGCAGCTTCCCTACGTCTTCGTTGTTCAATTCCAGTAGCAACATAGGAGAAAACACATAAAACTGCATAACAAATTTGATCAGCCTGAAATACCAAAAAGAGTTGTTCCATTTTTATATAGAAATCAAAAATTGTTTTTCAAAATTAAATTTTAAAAATGAAAATAATTCTACAGAGAACATTTTTAAATTATAAAAATAGCTTTCTGATTACCAGACACACATTAAAAAAAAAAAAAAAAAAAAAAAAACTGATTAAAAGTAAAATATTATAGTTAAAATGAATGAATAAATTATTTGGTGTTTTAAAACATTATAATTATGTAAGGAATGAAAACATTAGAGCATGATACAAATATATTATGCTAAGGGAATATTTCAACGTTATTGAGCTTTTTCATTATCTAAAATATCAACAATTGTTAATGTTAGTTTTTAGGAAGAAAATAAAGTCTTACCATAGCTGATTTATATTTTCTTTGAATTATTTGCCTTGTTTTGGGGTCTGGAAAAAAAAATGTTGTGAAAAATAAGACACAAGAGTTAATGCCATATAAAACATTCCAAGTGAAAAGTGCAACTACATTCTAAAACTGGATTAAGTTAAACAATCTTTTTATTTGTATTGTTAAGATGCACAATTTTGATATCAAGTCTAGTACAATATGGCTAAATAACTCTTTTATTCTTTATAAATATTTCAGGATTTAACAATTTCAGAGTTTAGCAGATATTTAAGTATATGACTTCTTTTTGTTCTTTGATTTTTATAATTATTAATAAAGAACTTTCTAAATATATATATACACACATATATATAGTCTTTAGTATACTCTTACAATTGCTTTATTATAATTATTGTAATGCATATAGTGCTTTAAGCAGATTTTATAGATATAAACTATTATTTTTTCTAGATTAAATAATTCATTGGAATTTTACCAAGTAAAAAAAAAATTATTGTAATTTGGCAAAAAAATGTTTTTATAAGTTAGTTGCGATACAACATTGTTTTTTTCTCTTATAGTAATATTAGATTCAAATATTCAATATAAGGAATATTTGTAAAAAATTTTTTGCAATTCAAATTCTTATTATTACATAAAATAAATAAATTCTCCTGAACCCTATTTGATGAGAGAAAATGCCTAGTAAATTATACCTGTCATTATTTTTTAAATGTTTTTAATGACTAAATAACATTTCTTTTTGCAAATTTGTGATAGTTAAAAAAATATAGACAATGGGCAGAAGAAAATTTTTGAAAAATTACTTTCTATACACAATAAAAATCTTTATTAATATGTTTACAAAAATTTTACTATATTCAACTATACTGAAATTTTGTTTTCTAATTTCTTTTTGAAACGTACGCTAAATACTTGCATTATATATTGAAAATAATGCAGTGTTAAAAAATTGTCAGAGTAATTTCTGAAATAATCGGCAAAACCAGTACTTAAACGAATAAATTTTGTCAATATAAGGAAAATTTACTAATAATTTTTTATCTTTAAAAATTTTATTTATTGCCTATAGATGATATTCTTTTGTGGCAATACTCTTTTATTGTGTGCATATTATTTCGATAAAAAATGTTAATATTATTCAATTCGTAACAATAGTATATCCTAATTTCCTGCCAATAATATGCTGATATTATTTTTAAAATTTTACAATTTCCCAATGCAGATTATAGGCTGTTGAGTACAATTATATCTTCTATTTTTCGGGAAGTATCAATGAAATAAATTCCTAAAAATGTAACAGTTAAGAAATGTATTTCTTCTAAAGATAACAGAGGGCTACTTATATATTGATTGACTGACTATGATACTAGTACACCATTATTTTTACATATATAACATGACTATTTAAATAAATTATGATACTATTTTAATCAAATAATTTAAAATTTAAGATTTTCTAATAATTTTTTAATAATTCCTGAATTCTCAAGTAGGGTATTTTGTTTATTTCAGGCTATTTGCTCTTATTTCTGTGGAGTGTGTACTGCAAATTGATCTAGTTTATTATTTTTCATTCCGAATAAAAAATGTACATACATAAAATGTGTGCAGTTTATAAGTCGTTGAGAAATTAGAGGCAAAAATTAAGTTAATTTATCATTACATAATAAAATTACAGTAATAAACATAGAAAGATATAATACTAGATTGAGTCTCTCTTTATATAATAAAAATTCCACAGAAATATAAAAATGATGGAAATTTTTTTTTTAAAAGAATGAAAATTTTAAGCTTGCTATGAAATATACATCATATATAAAAACGAATTTGTTAAATAACTTACAAAAATCACATAAAAAAATTAAAAATTCTGAAAATTACAATATGTTTCATTTTAATTTTATTTATGGAATTTAATTAAAAAGAATTTTTAGTCACTAGAATTATTGTTGCAATTAAGTAATATTCTGTGATGTTATCAAATTGGTTAAAAATAATTTTAATCATTACATACATGTACATCATGTGTAAAGTTATTAAAAAGTTCCTTTGATCCAAGTTTCACTTTGAAAATGTAGACAATGCTTGCATTTGCAATTAAAATATTTTTCAAACTTTTATAATTTTTTATTGATGGTAATATTCAGGTGTACAACTCTTCTCTTAACATAAGAATTTCATCTCAAATTATATTTTCAATGAGGAGAATATGCTTTTTTTTTTTCTTTCCTTATAATTTACACTTTCATTAATTGTATATTTTCAAGGCATGTAAAAAAAAATAATAATAATTTCTAAATTTAAATAAAAGTAGATTTGATTATTTTATAAAAGTTATTTAGAAGGCAAAATTAAAATGATAGTAATAAAATTTTCTAATGTAAAAAAAAAATAAATATATGCAGAATTAGACTAATATAAATGTAAAAATAACTTTAAGTATTAGGACCATGGAATTTATTTAAACATTATATAAACAGAGACTCATAAAATAAAGCATTCAATATATTTTTTGAAGAATCATTAAGATTTGTAAGCAAATGTAATAACAATAAATAACACTCTAAAATCTTGCTTAAATTTTGATTAGATTCAAATACATCTGAATATGATTTTCAAGCAAAAACATTACATTCAATAATACTAAAACTGAAAAGTAAACACCATTTTTAAAACTGTACATTTATTAATTACAAATTTTAACACCGAGACATAAAACATGCACATGCAGATGCACATTCTTAAAAATTAGAGAACATTTAGACAAATATAATATGTCATGCACAATAATTCAATTTTATATTACACTACAAAGAAAAAAAATTAGAATACAAACATTCATTCATTCTTTGATATTTTAAGATTTCAGACAAGCGTTAATATTCCTTTTTATAAAATTCCTTTGTGATTTTTTTAATAAAAAGGTTAATTTTAGCAATTTTAAATCTCAGAAATTTACAGCTACTTTTTCAAACTGTTAATTAAAAAGAAAATATTTCAATTTCTCATAAAAAAAGATGATTCTATTAAAAGATAAAATTATTATCAGATAATCTTTTTAGAATTTATTTCTAGATTACAATTTTTAGAAAAAAAAAATATATACTTTATTAGGAAAAAATGAAACATATATTATTTTTATAAAATATAGCTATTAATTTTTGTGTTAAAATTTTTGTTAATATTTATCTACATTAAGAAGAATATAGCTCTATAGTTAAAACTTTTTAATTTACTTGAAAACTTCTTTTAATAAAGATACAAGTTATTTCAATATTTTACCAACAACATATTTACATGGTTAGGACAAACATTTTAAAATTAATATCTGAAAATGCAATAAGAATAAATTTTATTTATACATACATCAGTAATAGAAAAATATTTTAAAAATAAAATAAATAACACAAAAAGTTATAAAAAACACACAGAAAGCAAAAGAAAAAAGAAACATTAAAAACATCATGCATTTTACAATAAAAAAGCACAAAATATGTGTTCCAAGAAAGAGGAGGACAGTAACAAATTGCAAGGAATTATAAACCATAGCAAAATTACATATGCATAAGAAATTCTGCATACATTTGAAAAAGCAACTGATATTCCCTTTAAAAGAGATGGGTAGGAAATAATCAATGTTTGCAATAAATTTAGCAATTTTAGTACAATTGAAGTAATATATATATATTCTTTTCTGCATATTTTTAAAGTATGCAATATTGTCCCATAACTGATATTTATTCCAATAATTTGGTAAACATTCCTTTTCACATTTATAAACAATTCTCAATGTAGGAGAATATATTCATTTTTTTAAAAATAACAAATTACGATTGGAAACACTTATTCTTTATAAAGCTAACTATTCCTTTGAGATCATACCTGAAAATGTTATCTTTTTCATCTATCTTAAAAAAAAAAGAAGAAATATAGAACTCACAAAAAAAAAAAAACTTTCAACTATACTACATATATTCCAGTAAACTTTTTTGGTGCAATTTTAAGTTGAAATAAAATTAAAAGACAAGAGAGAAAAGGTGGTATAATAATGATGTAAATAAAAAAAAAAAAACAACTAAGGAATTTGCAGAGTGTTTTTATTTGAAGAATTATGAATTACTTATTGAAACTAGTGTTCTTGAAGGATGAGAAGAAATTAAAGTTTATTAATTATCTAAAATATTAAATATTATAAAGAAAAACAAATCACAGACCAAGAAAACTTTCAATAAAAGTATAGAATAAAAATTCTCACCAAATAATACAACTGGCCAGAATTTTTTATACTATATCTTATTCTTTAAAAGTGTAATTTAAGTAATGGAATTTTGTAATATAACTAAATGAGTAATTACAATTATTAGCTACAATTAAATTTAATTTACTTAAAATATCTAAATAAAATATAAATAAAAATACTTAGAAAAAAAAATCAGTACTCTTAAATAATATTTATAATTTTTTTGTAAATGAAACTCGGTTCATACCTATTATAAAACACTGTAACAATATCATAAGGATGATATGGCACTGATGGTTTATCAAATGAATTAAGCCAAACTGAATTATTTTGAATGAAAATAATTTTGTGTTCATTCAAATCTAAATACAGATAAAGGAATTTCCATAAATCTCTATGATCCCCCTTTGAAGATTTATCTAAATAAAAACAGTATTTCTACATTAAAATGTTTCCTGATTCAAAGATATTTATTGATTCAAGGCAAAATTCCCTATTTAAAAATTAATTGCTAAAAAGAAAATTTTCTAAATATAACTTATTTTGAGAATTTCATTTGTTAATTTGCTTTAAAAAAAAAAAACCACCACCACAGATTTATAATGTGACATAGGCTAGAAATTTAAAGACAGAATATAAATAACGATGAAATTTTCACTGATAAATGTTAAAAGAATTATGAAAGGCCTTTTAAACTAATACATATATCATATATGCATTGATAAATCATATATAAAAAAGTTAACAGAAGATTTTAAAAAGTTTGTCATGGATATCTATAAAATTTTTAATGATTAATTAGTTACTCATGAAAATACTGATCTAATTTAAAGTAAAAAATGCTTGTTAATGTTAGTTAAAATGCTCAGTGACAAGATTTATGTATGATAATCAGAATAAATTTTAGATTTTCCCCTTCATTTACTGATTAAGTTATTGTACATTTTTTACTTATATATTTAAGGAACAATACATCTAAACTTATAAAAATATACTAAGTTTTATCAAACACTAGTTTTGTTAAATAATTTCGATTTTGAAAATATACAAAAAGGTTAAAGCATTATTTTCGAAATTTTTTAATAAACCTAATACATTAATAAATTTTTATAAAATACAACTACATAGTCCAAAAATTACTATTAAACAGATTTCGGAACAAAAAAAAAAAATAAAATGTATCCTTTTCTTTAAATTATAATTTTTTACTTCATAATTCTATTCTAGATTTAAAGTTTGTAAAATAAAGTGTAGCTAATACTTTATTAACCTTAAATTTTATATGAATTTTATTTAACTTTACCATAAGAATTTTCTTATAATGTTACAAATATTTAGTGACCTCATTTGCACATTATCACGTAGTATTTCTTTTAAAAGGTTACGAATAGTGTCAAAAACTTTAATTACTCAAATTTTGTTTCAGATATTTCATCTTCATAAATGTACACAGATAATAAAATAATCTTAAGAAAAAAAAAACTAAATATTTTCATCAGTAAAAAATTTTGTAGTAGGAAAAAAAAAAAAAAAAAAAAATATTGACTGACATTTAATTCTGTGTCAAATTGTTTAAATTTATTCATTTGGGAAAAAAATTATCTTAAAGATTTAAACTTTTTTTTTTTTTAGATGAGCTTTTACTGTTTGACAAATTACTTATAATTTTTTTCTATCAAACAATTGTTGATTTAATAAAAATCAATTATAAAACTACAGACAAAATTATTGTATATTTAATGTCCTATTGTAATTGTATATATTTAATGTTCTATGTAGTAAGATTTTCGTTTTACAGTTAGAAGTTTTTTTTTTACCTATGTAAGATTTACTTTTATTATTCAAAATATAAAATGACAAAATAATTTCAACATCTAAAAGTACTTAATAATATTTTTAAAAGATTTTATAATATATGATTACAAAATATGACAAATTTTTTTTCTGAGATGATGATTTATAAATTTTCAATAACTTATTTTTAAACTAACAAGAAAAACAAAGAGGGAATCCCATCACTGAATTAATCAGATATAAAATGTACATGACTTTGTACATAAATTTAAATTAAATACTTTGATATACTCTCCAATATAATACATATATGATAAATCTATTTTTATTAAATTATAATAATTTCTTAGGATAATTCATTTTATATTAAAATCATTTAAATTTATAAATTTATTTATACTTATAAAAAATTTACAATCTCGATTTTTATTTTAAATATATCAGAAAAATATTATATTAAGTTTTAAAAATTGAAATTTTTAAAATTTAATCCATGATTTTCAATATATTACAAAAATGAAATTATTTAAGTTATTATGTTATCTTTCCTCTCATTTAAATTTTTGTAAATCAATGGTATTACACCTACCTAATATAAATATTTGAAATAATTACTTAAAAAAACTATTTTGAACTATTTTTTAATAATTCAAATTAATGAAATTTTATATAAACTTGTATAAAATAAATTTATTGTTTTTTAACAAACATTTATCAATTTTATGAAATTAATATTTAAATTAACAGTAAAAATCTTATGTTAATAAATTTTGTTGTATGTAATAGGAAAACTAAAACTCTAATGTTAAGATTATTTCATGTTAAAAATGACCTGTAAATGAATAATATATAGAATGATATTAATGTTGATAAATAAATATAATTTAAGCTTTCTAATGTAAATATTCAGGTAAGATTGGTTTCTAACTAAAAACAAAAATGCTAATTATATTTTATGGGATACCAAAGCTATTCTATTTTATAATTTTGAAAAAACCATATTTGATTTATGAGTTCCTTAGCAAAGAATTGAAACAACACACAGACATCACACCATAAAACAAACAAAAAAAAAAAAAAAAAATGCTTCAAAAAATGTGCACAAAGAATAATGTAGAGAAAGTAGTACATCACACAAACCAGGGTAATAAGTAAAGATGAACAACTGTAAGTTTAAATATATATTGTAAAATATAGCATCACAACACAAGATGCAAGCATTCCAATCCAAAAGGAGAGAGGAAACACGAGAACATGCAAGGAGCGGCCAGATTGGATGGATGTGAAATGCAGCAAAACGAACAGACAACATGTCTAAAAGACTTCCCAGGTGGGGTTATACGAAAAGCAGAAGAAAGAAACAGATTATTAGGTATTTTTACTACATGACAACTTACTAAACTCTTCCAGAACAAACATCCCGCCCTTTTGGGTGAAACACTTCCTTATGTTTTCCAGCCTTACAAAGAACTGTAAAGTAAGAAGTCATTCAATGTAATAATTATCCCGATCACTTCTTCTGCCTCTTTCTTGCAAGTATTACAGCTTAGGGTACAAGAAAAATAAAACAAACATCTACTGTACAATATTATAAATTAAGAAATAGGCATATGCTGCTACAATTGAGTAAAAACACAAAATTAATAGACAATTATTTTATTAATGGGGTGCACTGGCAAAAAAAAAAAAAAAAAAAAAAAAAAAAAACATAAAATAGAATAAATAAAAAAACCAATATAATTTTGCATGCCAAATATAAAAAAAGTGCAGCAAAAAGCATGCATATAGCACTCGGAAACACTTTTTAGGAAGGATAACACGACTTAATTTTCTTATAGCAAACAATTAAACTGTAAGAACTAAATTGAACCAAATAAAACAGCACATCTTATTACAATTTTATAGTTGTCATGTGTTCCGTTTTAAATTTTTTCAATAATTATAAAACAAAAATAATTAACTGAAGGAAAATTCTAATTATGCTTAAATGCATTTATGTAGCATTCAATTTATACAATTATAATTTCCAATCCATACCATTAATATATTTAAGAATAATCTTTATAAAACAAGATTAAGAATAATAGTTATTCTGTTGTGAAACATATACATTCACCTACATATTAAAAAATAAATCAAAAATAATTTTATTTAATCGACTTACACACAAAATTAACAGAGTAAACACAAATTATCTCTATCAGAAACGGATAAATTTTTCCAAAAGTTATAAATAAATGTTGCGCCAAGTTAATTTAAGCAGTAAAAATTCAAAATATAATCTTTTTAAGAACTACAAAAAGAACATACCAAAATTATACTTCTCAATCAATGATATATATAAATATATTTAAGAACAGCTTACATGAGGATACATTTTCAGTTCCAACAGCATATTAAAAGCCTTCATTTATATTCAATTCAAAGTAAATGTTAAAATTTTTTGAAACAAAACATTTTATGGATTTTTTTAAACATACAACGTAGAGCAGCAAAATATTGAATAATGAGAATATATACACGATCAATAAAAATTTATCATTGTATTAAGTTTGTAATTTTGTAATGTGCAAAACAAAATGCAATGTATATGAGGTAGTTTTTTTTTTTTTTTAAATTATAAAAAATATCTTAAGAGCTACATAATTATTTAGTAAAGGGAATATTTATTCAAAATAAGCATTTTTAAGTTTATTAAATTCAAAAATCAGTGCAAAATTGTTTAATTTACCAATAAAAAGAAAGCAGCTAATTTTCTTTCAGAAACATACTGAACAAAGCAGCAAGATCTTACGAAAATAAATAAATAAATAAAATATAATAGGAAAGGGAAAAAAAGTAATTATTTAAATGAACTTTTAAATTATAACTAAAATATTTTTACTTAATCAGTCCATCTCTGCTGATATAAATGAATACTAAAAAAGATTTCAAACATATAAACATGCATATTGAAGCACACCATATTTTAAACATTATAAAATAATTCTTTTAATTAACGACTATAAAAATATCAATTTTTCCAAGAATTATTACAATTAAAAGAAGTCAGTGCTGGCAACAATTTTGATGCAAAAAAATATTATTAAGAGAAAGCATAAATTTGTTAACAAATTAAACAATAATTTAGATTTATCAAAATAAATTAAAAATACCTTGAATACGAAATTTAATTTTAGTTAATATAATTTGCATTTCATTAACGTATACAAAATATAATACTAATTTGTACTGAAATTAGATTAATAAAATAAATAAATAAAATTAAATATTTACAATATATCATAATTTTCTGTCTATAATCAACAGGCATAATTTTTGGCCCGAATAAAAACAAAAAGATCTAGTAAAAACTGCAGATCATAAATGTTCATTTACGTTTTTTTTTCATGGCATATAACAGTGAAATTCTGTTTTTTAAAAACATTTTTAGTTTTAAAGAGTTTTTTGATGCAAAAATAACAAAACAAAATTTTACTATAATTTTTTGATAGTAAAACCAGAAAGAAGATGTACACATTTGTGAAGAACAGTAAAGCAAGATATATATATATATATATATACATATATTTGTAATCTTCCTATTTACTGGAAAATGAAAAACTTAATCAGTATTACAAGTTAATTTTTATTTTTGTCATTTATTAAAATTTTTAAATTCTAATATAAAATTTTATCCCATGCCTTTTCATACAATAATACATCAATGACAGATGTGCATCACATTTTGCTTACTTTTTTAAAGCATTTCTTTTTCTTAAGTAAGGTTTCCTACGATCATGTTTAAAAGATTGTTTACATATGTCTAAAACATTGCTTATATTTTCTCCATACAAATGATTTGTGAAGTTTTTTGGGTAGCAGTTTTACAGAATTGATCTTTTATGCAATTTATGGAAGGAAAAAAAAATCCATAGATTGTATGCAATGCCTATAATTGCAACAAGAAATTTTAATTTTTTTTCAATTTACAAACTGCAGATTATAGGTAGAAAATTAAGGTAGTTTTAACTTTATCATTCAGAAAGAAATTTACACTTTCAATATTTTGTTAATAAATTTTTAGAAATGTAAAAATTTGTATAATAATAAATCATAAAATTTATAGTTATTTCAAACAAAGTATCTTTGATATTAAATAATGTGAAAAGGAAAATAAAATAATTGTGAAAAGTAATAACTGTAAAAAATAATAAATGAGAAATTTTTGAAAGAAAAGGACAATATAATTGCCATTTTTAAAAAGCAATAGCAATGAATGTAACAGTTATGGAGTGCCTATGTAAATTAAATCACAAAAAGTTTATCTTAATTAATGGATAAATCATAGTTATTAGCTACTTAAATTGAAGTAGATACAAAAATTTAAGTTTTTAAAAGGCCAAAAATACAAATGTGAATATTAAAGCTTTAAGAGTGTGTCATCTTTAAAATACTTGCTTAATTAAGTCGATTTGATAAAAACACACACACAAAAAAATTCCCATCAACTTTATTAATATTTATAAAAATATTTTGATTTTTTTATAATTGGAAATTTTTAAAACGTCTTATTTAAAAATTAAATTGCTTTAAATTTGAAAATGCAAATGCATGATTATAAACAAGAACTCAGACATTTTAAACATGATTAATCTTTTAACTACTTCATTTAGTTAAATTTTAGATATTCAAAATTTGGTCAATTATATTTCTAAACTTTACACTACGATGCATTACTAATAATCAAAAAAGCACCTCCATTAGGGAATGAAAAAAGAAAATAAGTGATTAAATGTATAGAGAATATTAATGTACTATAAGAAACACATACAGGATATTAATACAGCTAATAAATACATAAGTACAAAACTACTGTCTACACTTAAATATTTTGGCAATTTTATGAATAAACATAAACCGACATTAATAAAAACATGAAATTTTAGCATTTTGATATTGATTTTTATTAAAATTATTATTAGTAATTAATAATGAGTAACATTTAAATAAAATAAACGTAGAAGAAATATAAATATACTTAAAATGCATATAATACTTAAAAGACAAATATTAAATCACTAAACATAGTTTTAAGCAATTGTACATTTCCATTGGACTAATAATATTTAATTAATATTTTAATACAATTTATTTGAAACAAAGAAATTAGTTTATATTATTAAGTTTCAAACACAGATTAATATATTAAAAGAGCATATATAACACAAATTTTTTTCAAATTTAAAAGAAAATATGTCCTTGACGTTACACGAACTAATTTATCAATTAAAAAATTTTACTGTTTTAAATATGATTGAAGCTTTCACTTTTTTTTAAACAATTGGCCTTTTTACGTCTGCAGCAGTATATATATATTTTTTTCTGTAAATAAGGTTAAAAAAAAAAAAAAAAAAAAAAAAAAAAATTTCACAAATAGGAAATATTTACACATCTTCTAAATAAAATATTTAAAATTATCAAATGTTTAAAGCTGACACTGTTTTAAAAATGTTTAACATAAAATTTGGAAATCTTAAAAATGAAAAGATGTTCAAATTCCACATACATACAAATTGATAGTTAAAATATTTCTGAACTTCATTAATTTATTTACAAATATTTAAATCGATTCAATTCTCTGCTACAAAATTTTTTTCTAATTGCGGTTTTATAGAATTGATTATGAAACTTCGGAAAAAAAAAAAAAGTTCAGAGTTTTTATGCAATGCCTATAATTATAGAATATAGTCCAGAAATTATGATAGTTTAACTTTATCATTTAAACTTAAATTTACACTTTCAATATTTTGTTAATGAACTTTGCGGAAAGCAAAGATTTTGAACCAGCAATATTTGAAATCAGAGTAAAATAATTACATTTACATAAGTAATAAATATATAATTAATACTGAAATTAAATAAAGATAAAGTGAAAAAGAAATTAAATAAAAATAACTGTGAAAGGTTTCACTTCTGAAAGAACAGGCAATCAAATTACCCTTTTTAAAAAACAATAGCAATGAATGTATCAGTTATGGAATACCTATGCAAATTAAATTACAAAAAATCTTTTCTAAATTAATGTATAAAATCATCCTATAATCACCGAATTATATGTTAAAAACCTTAAAATTTTGTACTGTGCATTATACACAACTATTTGTGGAAATTTTTTCATAAGTTTCATAGAATCACTTCAATAAAACAGTCACCTAAAAATGTTTTTAGCATGAACAAAAAATGTTATGAAAAAAAAATTAACAATCCTTTGCACATAAAGAAATCTAAAAGTTACGGACATTGAAAAGGAGATCATTTACAAAATTAAATTAAATGTGATTCAATATATTTATTATAAATTTAATGGATTTAAATGTGCAATTTTTGAAATTTTAAAAGCATATAAGGTTATTTACAGATAAATTTGAAAATATTGAATTATGCTGCATTTAACTAATTCACAAAAAATTCTTAAAATTTAAATAAGCTACAAATTTTGTTTATTACTAAGAGCAAATGCTCTAAATGCTATTAACTATGTCTCTGACAAGAGGTGTTACTTTTCTTTTTTTTTATTTTACACTTAAATAAAATGTAACTATCCTCTTGAAAATAAACAATTTAACAATTAACATATTAAGTTTGGGAACTTCTGCTTTAATTAGAACATTATGAAAAAAATACCAGAAAAATTTGAAAAGAATTTTGTTTTGAATTGTTTAATACAGAAACAATGAATCAGGATAGAAAAATTTTAATAGGCACCAATATAATATATATAAAGAAAGTAGAAAAAAAAAATTCTGTCACCTTTAATCTTGTTAAAATTATACAAAATTATCAAAAAGTTACTTAAAACCAATTTATATTTTTAAAAGAAACTTCAGATTTGAATAATATAAAGCAAATTTACTTCAACACTGCAAAATCAACTATATTTTGCCAAACAGAGATTTTTATAAGAATTTTAAAATGGAAGTTTAATATAAAGTTGCACATATGAATTAAAAAAAAAAATGAATACCTAAAGGCAGGAAAACAATATTTTATGAAACAGTCTTAAGTAGCATAGATAGAAGTTATTAATTCTGCTTAAAATCAAATTAAATTTATAATTTCCTGTAATTTTTATTAATAGTAATTTTTACAATATTTTTAAATTTCATAAAATATCTCTGTAAATTCTTTAAAGTTTATATATAATTTAGTAATATTTACCTGAATTTTTTTACATTAAAGCATTTGCATTAACATTCAAATATACAAAACTATAATATATGATTCTGCATGTAAAAATTTCTTATAATTCTACAACACAGAAATTATTGCAACATTTTCGAAGATAAAAAGTTTTATGTTTAGGTACCTTTAATTATTTGCCAGCATCCAATGCAGAACAGAAAGTTATATAACAGCATATTTTTCTTCTAACTATAAAGATTTTTCTTAAAAAGAAATTACTTCTGAGGCTAAACATATCATGGATAAGAAAAATCTTTGATACCAATTTCAAGAATATTAAAACCAGAAATATTTACAAGTTTTAAAAGAAAAAGACATTTATTTAAAATAAACATTAGAAAATGACTTCCTCTTAAAATATAGCATACTGCTAATTGTTCAGTGAACATAACATACTTTTAAATGCTATTGACAAGTTATAATAAGTGTAAAAACACAAATAAGAATTCATAATACTTAAAAGGCATCTGATTATTTAACTTCATAAACAAAACATTGATATTAAAACTCCAGAATCACGACTATGAAAACACTTAGCACTTAAATAGCATTAAATAAAAATATTTTAAAGAAAAAAAAAATAGAACACACAATTTACAATCACATTCATGCAAATCATGCATCATTTCATCTAATTAAAAAAAGAGCAGCTGATACTTCACACAAATTATATCTATAAACTCCAAAGCTTCGAAAGCACAAACATGCACAAATACTACAAAAATGGAATGAGCGAGAATCATGCATCATGCAAGCAAATGGGTAGTGCCAGGAAGAAACTTTGGAGATGGTCAAATG
Organism: Caerostris extrusa; assembly: GCA_021605095.1. Taxonomy (NCBI): domain Eukaryota; kingdom Metazoa; phylum Arthropoda; class Arachnida; order Araneae; family Araneidae; genus Caerostris; species Caerostris extrusa. The sequence continues at coordinate 177,418 of BPLR01009279.1, forward strand.
ACAATCAATCAAAATGTAAACTACAAAACTAAAACAACATAATATCATGCTGTTAGCAAAGACTGCACTGCTGAACTAACAGAGAAAATTCTGTGCACAACATCTATGGGTTGGTCATTTAATCCACCCATAAAAATATTACATAGCCCTCACTTAATACATGGTGCACTACTACATAATGGTCTAGAGTTAAATAAACTACAAACTGCTCTAGACACAGCAACACAAATAAATGAAGGGCCGTAGTACCTCAAAGTCCTTCGGTGTTGATGTAAGTAGGCATGGAGAAAGCAAAAGAAAAGAACTTCCTTAGAATATGATTTATTAGGGCGCTTAGGTCACATGATAATACACAATATATTCAATTTTCTCACTCACATTTTGGACCATCTCAAAAGCCCCTTCGCTTGCTTCTGATAGAGTATTTGTGAAGGACAATTTAAAGGTCAGGTATTGATAAGATATACTGAACTAGCAGGTTTCGAAGGGCATGCATGAGTCAGTCCATTCCAAAAATAGTAAGGCGAAAATAGGTAAGTAGTCCAGTAAGAACACTAAATAAATGAGTAGCCTGCATGGGAGGAAGTCACAGAGATATGAAACATACCAAGGCAGCGTGACAAATTACATCAGCACAAAGGCAGAGCATCAGCTGCAGAAGGTATAAAAATAGGGCAGCTGGCTTGACTTAAAAATGCGTCAAAATGAATAGTATTGGTATATATAGGATTAGCCTAATTAGTGATAGATCAAATGGACAGGCAAGCCAGAGGATTTTTGAGAAGGTCCTTGCTGTGAAAATCAAAACAATGCCACAAAAGAAAATATAGATTTATAAGAACTATGAAAAAAAAGTAATCCCATGAAAAAAAAAAAAAAAAAAAGGAATATTATATTTATCATTACACGAAAATTTAATGAGAATTATTAAATTTTAAGGCCGATTTGTCAGTTTTAAAATTAAAAATATGGAGAATAAAAATATTACATAAAATTAATTTAATGCCTTTACATAATTTAGACATCTTAGATTAATTCTAATAATTACACATGGATTAATTGAATAAATATTCTTTAAATTTTTTGTTTTAAATGAATTTGCTCTTAATGCTTTGTTTTAATTTCTATAAATATTATATAAAAGATAAAAGGTTTTGCATCCTAATTATATGATCTCAGCCTCCAAATATTATAAAATTATTTAACATAACTGAAAATCAAACTATAATAATGGATTTTCTCAATCATATATTAGTTATTTATAATTTTGGTATGTACATGTAAATATCAATTAAATAGAACTACAATTTTACAAGAAGATACATATTAAAATATACATTTCATATTCATTCTTGAATCACTTTCCATCTTAAAAACATAATTTGATTCCTTATACTGAAGATATACTACCTACTTCCTATAGATGTATGTATTCAATAAACTTTCTGAAATAATAAATAATAATGCTGAATAAAAAGAACATACAAAGTTAAAAAAGGTTACTTATCAAGTATTATAGAAATTTATTACTTTAAAGAAGGGTACAACTTGAAACTGATTCCTAATAGCTGACTTATGATAAAAATTTATTCTTCGGATAAAATTCATTTTGAAAATGTTGTTCAGCCGTAATTCAAAACTATCATGTTAAAAACATTCAACTATTCAAGATATTGAATAACTTTTTTCAACTGTTGAATAAAATAAAGTTTTGATGTGAAAAATTCATTTTGAGTTTGTTATAAACATTACAAAAGTAAAATAAAATTAAATAGTGCAATTTTTTTGGATAATAAAATCAGCTTGCAACAAACTGCCAAACTGATGAAAGTATTTTTAAACTTGTTTCAAACCTTCAAATAATATCAATGCTGAAATGAATTGTAATTAAGATGTTCAGATAATACCCCATAAACTGTGAGGGCAAGAATTCTCACTTGAAGTAAATAAAATTTGTTAAGAGAACCATACATCTACAATGCCAAATATGATATATCTAAAATAGCTTTAAAATAAACAGAAACAACAGCAATTACATATGACATGGTGCTTAAAAGGACAACCATTCATATTCAGGTTAATTGTAATATTAGTTAATTGTACACCATTCAATAGTCTTGTGCCAACAAAAGGGAAGGCTACATTCAAGCGAGCAACAAAGTCTTTTTTGTAATAACTGGGGTTCTATGTATCAATTTCCTTAGATGCCCTCATAGTAAGAAATACAAAGGAGCCACATCTAGAGATAGTGAAAGCAATACTACTTATCCAATCTGCCAATTATACTGATATCAGAATGACAGTCAGATGAATGGTGAAGATATACTTCTTTGCAGTTTGTAAAAAACATCATCACTGACCATAGGTAAAGTACATATGGTAATATTCATGAACAAAATATATTAGCATTATGCAAGGATTGCCTATAATTTCTAGTAAAACAAACGAAGGCTGTTCATAAACATTATACACATACATAGAGTTCATTTCACTTTAAATTGTTACCCTTTCACCACAAGAGTAACTTTTTATTTTATTTTTTTCTTAAATTATCACAATTCAATTGAAACTTATTTTCTGTGCATTGGATGGGATGTCAAATTTTCTTTGCATTTTATCTTGAAAACCATGCATTATAGAGTACAGTTAAAGGCAATTTTTATGTACTCTGAACAAAACTTCTTTTGCATTACACAGTTCATGCAATATTGGCCAAACACCTTGTATTTCAAAAAGACATATAATAGATATCTTTTTTTTTTTTTTTTGAAATTTTCAAATTTTGATGGAAGACCGAAAAGCAAAATATTCTAACTTGTAAATTAAAACATTAGAATTATTGTTAATGACACACTAGATTGGATACTGTGTATCTATGTTCCTTTTTATTTATTTCTTATCCTAACACAAACATTTCAATCTATTCTATATAAAAAAAATAATGAATATTTGTTTTTAATAATTCCATTTGTATTTTGCCAGATATGCATTACATATTAAAATAGAAATTCTAATTCTAAAGAACTACAGAGTTCAATTCAATAGCTGTTGTTTTTTAGATAATGTATTAAAATGATCAAGGTTATTTGAGTTAACATAGATTTTGTGAACAAACAAATAATATATTAAAAAAATTTATAAATAGAAAAAATTTGACTAATCACTTTGTGCTTAGTTTCTACGAGAAGATCGATCAAATACTAAAACTTTTTGTACGCATATAATGCTGTATTCTTTATTATATTAACTATATATACACATATATACTGTATATAAGCTTCAAAAAATTTATCAAAGTTCAAATACATATATATGGGGGAAAACCTTGTAATGTTCAATATTTACAGTAATATATTATTATTTCTAATGTATTTTTTGTTGTTACCCAGGCTCGAATTTTGCCAATATCAGACTTTTTATTTTGGCAAAAATGCAACAAATTAGCAATATAAGCAATTCATTTCATAAAATGAATAAATCAGTTAATTAAATTTTTCCATTAATTTAAGAATATAAACTCAAAGAATAAAAGCATGCTTTATTTAGCGATCTATCACTTACATCAGCTAAAGGGAAAGTACCTATGCTTTTTTTTGCAAGTTTAGTGGATCCATATGGAAGCCCCCTCTTCCCCCACCACACACATTTAAACTTTAAAAAAGTTCCAAAAACCTCATCTTATATACAAGAGGAGATGAGAGAGGAGTAACTATATAAAAAAATTCATAAAAGCTTTTATAAATATATATATATAACCTGAACCTCATTTATCATATCTATGACAAAATTATCTTATTTGTCAGACACAAGGTTGAAATAAAGTGTCTTTGGTGGCTCTGATATAGAAAATCTGATGCATGATTGTAAGTTTGAAACTGCAAAAAAGAAAAAAAATATTTCGATTGAATTTGGAGAAGTTGTTTCAAGTTTCTCCAAAATTAGAAGATTTTAATTTAAAAAATATAATTCATATGATGTCGAAAAAATTCAAAAGAACTTGGGTATAACACAAGTATGAAGTTTCTTTCTCTACATTCATATTTTAATTTTCTATCTAAAATCTTAGATCACTGAGTGAAAAATGAGGCAAGACTTTTCATGAATATATTATAATGGAAAAAACAGTACTAAAGTTGTTGGAATCAACCATTGAGTACCAACAGTACCAACCATTGGGAAACTCTAGAAACATTGCAATAAAAAATAACTAAACCTGAACTATTACTAACAAAAAGATGATGGAAATATAACCCTTTGAATTACTATGAGGAAGGTATTTTCCCAACTTTTATGATAATAAAGTTGAAAAAAAAATGTAATTGTAAATACATTTATTATTTGTTTTCATATACATCTTTCACTTTACTGCACTAGATTTTAACATTACAATAAAATATTAATGAAGTTCACAGAAAAACTGTGACTGATAAGAAAAAAAGCAATCAAATATTTAGAATGGAGCCCTCAAAATAAGAAACATCCTTTAATTATAAGGTGAATTTTTTTTACTGGCCTGTGTAATTGCCGATTTAAATTTTTAAAAAACCGAGTGTATAAATAAAAAAGGAAACCTCTTATAATTAAAAGAAATGTATATGATGAAATTTGTTTTAATTAATATGTATATCTTAGCATAATTTTAAATTTGCTATATTAGGTACTATTACTTGGGCATGTTTACCTACTGGTAAAAAGCTAGAGGAACGTGAATAATGAGATCTTATATAATAATGAGAACTTATACCACTTCTGTCTAATGTATGGGAAAACATCACTCCCACTTATAAAAAACAACAGCTCAAACTAATACTCAGTCACTATTACTTTGGATTTCCTTAATTTTTTTCAGCAAATACTCAATAACTATATGTTTATAAATAAATTACTTTCAGAGAAAACAAGAGATATAATTATTACAAGTACATGAAAGACTTAGAAAATCTATTTATTCAGTTCAATATGTTTAAAAATGCACATGAAATAAAATTTCATCTTATTAATGATGTGAGGCAAGTACAAAATAAATTTATCATTTAAATATTTGGGAATAGATGGCTTAAATTTAAACTACTATTTATTAAAATTTACTTCAAAAACAGACCGCATGAGATAGCAGATTAGACCTTTTCTTAACTTATGCTCTTGTTTGCAAAACAGTTTTATGACAATGAGCATATATAAAGATCTACAAATAATCAAATAAAATTTCTTGCAAAAATAACTTAAAAATTACAATATCCATATAATTAAACTACGGTACAAATGTGTTTTTTGCTATTAAAGTTATTATTTTTTGCTATAAATGCCATTAAAATGGAAATTTCAAGAATGTCCACTTTCTTATGTTTTATAACTGTATATCTATTTTACTGAATATTAACAAAAAGTATTTATTTTTATAATGTTATCATTGTACTGATTAAAAAAAATATTTTCATTCAGAGAAATAGTAATAAAACCATGGGGAATATTTTCCTGTTTTTCGTTGGCAAGCAATTTATTTATCAATAAGACAAAGTCACTTTTTAATAAATCAATTTAAAGCCCCTGAATAAGAAATTTTGAACACAAAATGTTTGCAATTTTATTTTTAATGTTATTCTGCTAGTTTCAAATGAAATATTTCATTGCTTGCATCTGAAAAAATATTATTAATAGCGGCATAAATATTTTAAAAATGAATGCATAAGTTGAGAGGCAAAATATCTTAAATGAATGCATATAAAATTATATGGAAATGACCAGAAAATATATGTATCGATGAAAAAAAAAAAAATTGCTTGTTTGAGAGTGCCACTCAATGTCATATAATCCAATTAAATGTATAACATAAGTTAAAGACAGTCATTTTAAAAGGTTTAAGGAATATAAAATGGATTATCTTTTTCCATTAAAAAAATTGATAAAGTTTTCCTTTCATAACAGATACATCATTGCTTAGATGAATTAAATTTAAACTACTTCCATTAGGAACTTTATACATATTTTATAACATACAGAGATGTCAACCTCGAATAACATTTTTGACACTCATCCATTAAAAGATCTCTTCCTGCCTTGTTGCCAAAGAACACATTAACATGCAGCGAATCCATTTCACTAGATAGCGTTTCATTCCAGCTTGTCTCACACTTACTTTTGTATGATATTTTCACCAGCTGTTTTTATTATTTGATAGGAAATTTATTATCCAATATTTTAATCCCACTATGACCATGAGACTAGTGGTGGTGTGTGAAATTGTGAAGGAATTTACTGTCCACTACTGGGACATTTAGACATAGTAATTAGAAATGTGGAATGATGAATGGAGTTGAACAGAAGTCAACTTAAGATTTAGTATTTCATAGAAAATCTTCAAAAAAAATGTCAAGAATGCAGCATTTATATTGATAGTAAATATAGTGAAGAGATCTTAAAAATAATAAGTGAAAAAAAATTATAGATTAAAAAAAAAACTACAAAGAATAATCATTGCAGGGCCACCATTATTGGCCATATATTGTGGAGTTCTTTTTGCGTTGTTTAAAATAGTGTTGTCGCAAATAGAATAAATTCTAAATTAATGGCAATGCTACAATGTGTTTTGATGCTGATATTGGAATCCAGGGTCTTTAAATGGAATTTCTTCCTGTTGTCAAAAATATGCATTCATTATGAGGTTATATCTCAACAAATATCAATATTAAGATAATCAGCTTGATTATTTGCATTAATGTCAACAATTCAATATCAAAAGAAATTTTCTGAAAATCTGGATAGATCTGTCCAAATATTCCTCTCCAAAAACAACAAAAAAATAAAAATAAATCAAATCAACAAAAAATTCCCTCCTCTACTTGAAATGAATTTCTTTAAATATAAACTGTTCCTATAGTGACCAGCATCACATGGACGCAGCAGAAGAAAATTCTCATAGCAGTTTGCACAATAGTAAATTTCAGACAATTTCAGTAGTTTTCTAAGTTTTGCCAATAAATAGCATGGATTGAGATGAGAGAGTAAGTTGTAAATACACACCACTATCTTCAAATCAAATGATTGCCAATTTTACCACAAATTCTCAACAGATGTGCACATTTGAACTGTAGATGATATTTATAATAATATAATTTTTTTTAAAAAATAAGAGTAAGCTTTTATTAAAATAGGATTGCTCAAAAATAATTTAAGATTGTAATTTTAAAATTAAGTGTGTTGAAATTATTTATTATAAATCGAATTTAGTATAGATAATATACATTCTTAAATAGATGCTTTATATAGCATCTTGAAATGAAAATATAGCATTGTAATGGAAACAAAAAATCTTTAAAATTTATAACAAAAGGCTTAAAACACATAGCAATTTATACAAAGCTTCACAGCAATACGTAATGG